>JANCMA020384693.1:0-11326 GCA_024336925.2 Zoanthus solanderi
AAGGTAAGGTAAGGTAAGGTAAGGTAAGGTAAGGTAAGGTAAGGTAAGGTAAGGTAAGGTAAGGTAAGGTAAGGTAATGAAATGAGTCACACATGATCCTCACTGACTGACGATAACTAATTCCTGGAGTTTTCTAGGAATTCCAAAAGTAGTGAGTACTCATAATTCCTGACCCAAGAACTTACTTAGGATTCATGCAAGCGAAAATGATAACAGCCGCATTCTTAACATCGTAAGAACTTCCTGTCGCAAACAAACCAAGCATAGGTTCTTGAGTTAACCCGGAGATGCACCCTCTTTTCCTGCACATCGGGATAGCAGCTCTCTTCATAGCGTCGGGAATGAGGTCCCGTCTATACGTTGCCTTAAGTCCATTTGTGCAGTGTAACGTCTGCGACACCGGTGGATCTAAAGACACGAATGAGAAATTGAAATATCTAATAACTGAACAAAATGTAAAAAGCCTGTAAGTTGATTGTCGTCAGGTCTTACGCCATTTTATATAAGGACATAATTTCTTGGAGAACTTAAAGCTTCAACAATTTCAGTTAAGAAATAAAACATGTTTTCCGTGTCTTCATAGCCTGGTGAAAACTGAGGCGAACGTTTGGGAGAATTCGAGAGCAGATCAGTGAAAACCCGAGACACAATCGAGGGTTTTCACCTGCTCGAGAATTCTCACAACCTTTGCCGAGGTACTTACAGGCTCTAAAAAGTGCAGCTAACTGTTTTGTATTTTGTTTTGATGCAACATGTTTACTATATGTCTGTAAAGATTTGAATAACGTGTTTTTTCAGGGCGCTTATTTAACATCTTGATTATTTTGAAGGGGCCGCTTAGTCGAGAGTGGCGTGATGGAAATAGACCAGTTTCGCATTCCTAGTTACCGCTGATTTAAATGACTGCAGATTCCTTTGCACAGTGTTAGCGTCAGTATGAAGTTAAGTATTCCAAAATGCCAATGTAGTTTTACACTTCTTACAACTGCGTGTAGTGTTGAAGGTGTAGCTTCTCGCTCTCTAGCATTAATATTTTTGAATATTCAACAACAAAACGAGGCTAACACTGTGCAAAAGGAATCTGCAGTCGTTTAAATCAGCGGCAACTAAGAATGCGAAACTGGTCTATTGTGTTACTTGTACGCCTTTACTTCTGTAAAGTACTCTTTAAGAAATATCGATTCCCATATCTAGCTAGCAAGCTTAAATATTATAATCAGCAAACCACCTATCCAGAACAATTAACTCGAGTCGGCCAGAGTGCAATTAAGTCGAAATGGCCATGAAATCCCATACTTTATACTTAAATCCTTCAGTTGATAATCTATCGGTGAGCAAGCCAGAGCAAAGCCACTGAGAACCAGTCTACACTTCGGCGATCGTGCCAATTACGGCAGTATCGAATCAAGCTACGTCTTTCAATAAGCCGGCGTTCGTGTAACTTTTAGCTTTTGATCTTTAGGCTGACAAGTCGTCAAAAAAATCGGCAAAGCACCAGAAAGGGGATTGCTTTGCAGCTCAATGTTTGAGTCACACTTGATTCTTCAAACTTCCACTGAGAAAAGTAAAATGTTTAAAAATCGTATTTACAATTTTTGTCGAATTATCAAATTTTGTCTCGCTCGTTGGCACTTAGCGATCGCGAGGGTTTTGTTCATAGCTGTTAATAATTCAACTCACAAAAGTTTTTTATCACTCATAATACCTTATTATTTTCAATAGAGCGTTATTCCAGATTATTAAAAACAGTTTACTTAGAAATTAAAATATTTTTACCTGAACCAGTTGACGAATTTCTGATAAAGTGACCATTCATTTTGTTTGTCTTAAAGAGTAGAAATGATTGGTGTTATTCATTCTAACTTTTGAACCAGTTGATAAAACCCTATAAAGTGTCCGTTTATTTTGCTTGTCTTGAAGAGTAGAAATGATTGCATTTCATAGTAATTTTTGAACGAGTTAATGAAACCCTATAAAGTCACCATTCATTTCGTTTGTCTTGAAGAGTAGAAATAATTGGTGTTATTCATTGTAACTTTTGAAACAATACTGAAGCCCTACAAAGGGACACTCGTACTTGTCGTGACAAATCGGAAGCGGTTTTTCTGGTCTAATATTCCCCTCATCGTTAATTTTTTGTATTCACAGAATAAGAAAATATTCAGTTCTAGGAAATTCAATGGCTGTTGATTTTTTAAAATAGTAAACTTTGATAGGAGCGAGACAATCTAATTGCTTATGTAAACGTGACTTTAAAGTGTGTTTAGGATGATGTAACTTGTATATAGACCCAGATCCTATCAGAGAAAATGCCTAACTGACAACCTTCCAATGAGTGTTTTTTAAACCTGTAACTGTTTGCAGTTGTAACCTTCAAAACGTGCCCTGTTTGACAAAAAATATCCTACATTAACTCATTGTGTACTTTTCTTTTTTAAACGCGCGTGGGCTTAACTGTTTAATAGATTCTGGTGATATATTGTGCTGGATTTCGTCTCTTATAATTTTGCACGTTTTCGTTACATAGATATTGTTCGTATACTCCTACTTACGTAGGTTCACCGTCTTGAAGTTTGCGAGTCTTCCTCATATAGTTTCTGTCGGAATTCACGAACGTTCACAAAAACAAAAGCTCTTTGCCGTTGTGTCGTGAACACCTAGCTCTCCGGTTCTGATGCTACCCAATTCAGATAGCGCGTTCTTGATATTTGGAGATGTTTCTGTGGAAGGTGAGTGTAAAGTAACTTTAATATTCGAAGTTTGTTTATTTTTTTATAAATTAACCAAATAGTATATACGCTCGCTGCGACTGATTGGTCAAATAACTAGTTTATTGTGCCGGTAAACCACAGCTAGAAAGCAAAATGAACCATTGTTTCAGCGTTTATTTTAAACTTATTTCATAAAAGCAACAAAACATAGTTTTCTACGGGTTGACCCGGTATAATAAACCACGCGGGATGTTGGAAAATTAGTGCTTTTTCCGCCCATGTCCTCTCAGTATCCTCCGTGGATTATTGTGCCTGTCAACCCTTAAAATAGTATGTTTTATAGCTTACGTAGATATCTTGATTCTGTAATGGTTTGCTTCTAGGATAAACATTTAACCGAAAAGCTTTCTCGAGTTTCTTGATTATGTTTACTGAAATATCAATTAAATGCCACAGACTGTATTCTTAATGATATGCTTATTCAAAGTTTGTTTGTTTGTATATATTTTGATGCACTAATGGTTTGCTTGTAAAGTTGTAGGATAAACATTTTACGGAAAATCTTTTCGAGTTTCTTGATCATGTTCCCTAAAATATCAATTTAATGTCACAGACTGTATTCTTAATGATGTCCTTATTCAAAGTTTATGAGTTTGTTTATATCTTGATGCAGTATTGACTTCCTTGTAGGATAAACATTTCACCGAAAAGCTTTCTCAGGTTTCTTGATTATGTTTACTAAAATATCAGTTTAATGCCACAGACTGTATTCTTAATGACAATCTTGTTCAAAGTTTATTTATTTGTATATATGTTTTTGCAGAAATGGTTTGCTTGTAGGATAAACATTTTACCGAAAAGCTTTCTCAAGTTTCTTGATTATGTTTACTGAATTATCAATTTAATGCCACAGACTGTAGTCTTAATGATATGCTTTTTCAAAGTTTATTTGTGTATATTTTGATGCAGTAATGGTTTGCTTGTAGGATAAACATTTTACAGAAAACCTTTCTCGAGTTTCTTGATTATGTTTACTAGAATATCAATTTAATGCCACAGACGGTATTCTTAATGATATACTTATTCAAAGTTTATTTATTTGTATATATTTTGATGCAGTAATGGTGTGTTTGTAGGAAAAGCATTTTACAGAAAGGCTTTCTCGAGTTTCTTGATTATGTTTACTGAAATATCAATTTAATGCCAGACTGTATTCTTAATGATATACTTATTCAAAGTTTATTTTTTTGTATATATTCTGATGTAGTAATTGTGTGTTTGTAGGATAAACATTTCACTGAAGAGCAGTTTCTTGCAAAGATATCTGAACAGACATAACTAGAATGCCACTGAAAAAAATAGCAAAACAGTTACTGTTCATCAGCAGGATGCCTTAATTGTGTGCAATTCTACAATTGGTTTCGGCATGAGTTTCGTTAGTTTGTGTCTGACTAAACCTTAACACACATTTACGCACCCGCGTTTGATCTTGCAAATTGGCCATTTATCATTTATTGAACAATTAGTGCGGAACAATAAATGTTTAATAATTAAAATAAACCAGACGAGACTTCCTTCATATTGTTTTACTGGTTAAAATATTGCAATTTGAACGCTTTTGTATGAAAACAACCTACCATAAATTGACGAGTTACATCCGTTTATGATACTCGCCACTTAAGTTCTAAACGACTGCACCTTCTGAAACATTTTAATATGTCATGAACACGTTAAAAAACTCTACTTATTTCATGTACAAGATGCTTTAATGAAACATTTCGTTCCCTAGCTCATCTTTTTAGGAGCTTGGAAGTATTTAGTTTCAGAGGTTTAGACTGATTAGTCCATAAAGTTTAAAATATATAAATTATGTAACATCGTGCGAGGGAAATGTGTTTCGAGTTTTAAGTGTTAGTTGGTGACACTTTAGACCACATAGTTTGAGAACTTCCTTTTTATATAAAGCGGACCAGTTTGATGACCAGAGTAAAACGTTTGATTATAATACAAAACGGAACCGTTTGTTTTAAAATCATTCAAAATTGTTTTGAGTTGGTTGAATGCTTTTGTTCTGAATCATTAGTTTGTTGGTTTTAGAAAATTTCCAGATCCCCTTAAAAGCTCTAGCCGCCCACATTTTGACACTGCCACTACAACCTAAACTCCTCGTACTTTGTCATCAATATCCAGCGAACTGAAAGTTTTCGGTTTTATCGCTGCCCACACGAAACTTACTCATTTTGTAAGACAAATGTTTTTTAAAATTTTAAAAGTCAAGCATTTTCATATTTTGAAGTTGGTATAAAATGATCCGAGTTATTATTTTTTTTTTGTATTTTGAATAGAATACTTTAGATGTATTTGCTCGATATCATGCTCATTTTTTGTATCGTATCAAAATATGTATTTCATATCAACATTAGAAAATTCTTGGTTTTATCTCTGCTCGTGCAAAACTCACTCATTTTGTTGAGCATTTGTTTCTAAAACAAATATTGTCGCTAAAATTTGATCAAGTTGTCATTATCACAAATTTGTTTCAGTTAAACTGGGTTATGGAATTGACTTTTTATTGAACGAGGTGCTTTTAATCAAGACTTTAAAACCTCTTAATGTCGAATCAGACTCAATCAAAGCGAAACTGTTTATCTCACCTTAATTTGCTTGACTCATATTAATATTCTTGTTTTCTTTTGTTTGTTTTTTCTTTCTTTATTCATGATTATGTACTTAGATTATATAATAGTCGTTTATATTCCATAACGCAGTTTAAGTGAGGCAAGTTTGTGATAATGCAACGTGATGTTATCGAAACGTCAACTTTTAGCGACAGATTTTATTTCAAAAGTATCACCAAAGTCTTCTTAATTTGTTTCTAAATCTTAAATTAGAAATTAAGCATTTCAAATTTTAAGGTTCGTATACAAAGATCCGAATTTATTTTTTCTTATATTTGCTGCAGAGCTAGCGAACCGAACGAGCAGCAATTTATAATCCAGATATAGAAATAATTTATGAAGGTTGCAAACTGTCATTACGTAATAACAAAACGTCATTTGGCACAGCTCATTGCTCAAACAACTTCGTGCTACTTGGTATTAGACAGCTCACAGAGGAATATTGAGTTTTCATGAGAGGAGTTGATTGAAAGCATATTGTGTTTTTGTCAAGGTGCAATTTTCGTTCCGACGAAAGTTTGCTGACGTAATTGTTTTGCAGTCTAGTTTGGAACTAACGTTTCGGACTGTAGTCCTTCATCGGAGTGAATTCACTGATCATTGAATTTCCTGCGGGCCGCCATCTTGAAATGTGACGTGTGTGCGGTGTAGTGCCAGTCTCTACTCTTGATAAAAAAACAATAGCAATGAACGAGTTGGGGCCTGGCTTTGCAACGCAACTACGTCACATTTCAAGATGGCGGCCTGCAAGAAATTCAGTGAATAAAACAAATCACTTAGTATGAATTATATAGAGAGAATTATCAAGTTTGAGCTGCTGATGTAGACACAATTCAAAGAAAACTCTTATTTGAGATTAAGATTGTTGGATAGCCGAGGTTCCTTTTAACACAACTTACGGTGATGATCAGAAACATGTTCCTCAGTTTCCCCCTCGGTAGCGATTTATAGCTGCGAGAGAAATTTTTT
This sequence comes from Zoanthus solanderi, assembly GCA_024336925.2. Lineage (NCBI taxonomy): Eukaryota > Metazoa > Cnidaria > Anthozoa > Zoantharia > Zoanthidae > Zoanthus > Zoanthus solanderi. Next base: position 6,359 of record JANCMA020384693.1, read on the forward strand.
GAGAACTCGAAAGTAAAGCAATGTTGATAATGGTTCAGAGGAAGATTTTTTGAAGGATGTGGAATCATTCCCAAGGATTCTGTTCTTGAATTTTGAATTGCATTTTTTTTTCGTAAATTTGTTTGCCTAAACAAGCAGAAAAAGGCAACGATAAATGAAAAATATAATTTGAAATAATGTATGGTTTTCGAGGTTTACATTTCCGAAATGCTTATCATTCCTCATTGAACTTCCCCGTAAAGACGTAAACCCGATCCAAGGAACCGGAAGTCTGGGTAGATTTTAAATTTCAAAATACGTGCACAGTTGAAATGTCTATATATCTTCTACCTATCCGTCCATCCACCCACCCACCTATCTGTCTGTCTGTCTATCTATCTCAGTATTTATCGATCTATTTTAGTGTCTGTCTGTGTTTCTATCTTTCGATCTTATCTGTCTGTCTATATTTCTGTCTATCTGTTTGTCTATCTGTCTGTCTGTCTATCTGCCTGTCTGTCTATCTGTCTGTCTGTCTATCTGTCTGTCTATCTGTCTGTATGTTTGTCTGTCTGTCTATCTGTCTGTATCTTTCTATCTGTCTGTCATTATGCTATTTTTCTCAAGATCCATCCGTGCTTTTCGTAGGATTTTGTAACAGCTGAGTGAAAGGTAAAAGTTTTCCCCGACACTGCTTTAACCAATCACAAGCCCCGAAATGTCTGTGTCTTCTACGCAAAGCCGGTAATAGCGGTTCGTAATAAGTTTGTAAAGAAAATTGTTCCAGTCTGCTTCTGAAGACGTTAAGATGTTCGCTCTTAAGTTACAGTCGCACAAAATGCGATTTATTGCTCATGTTTATAATTAATTTGCAATTAATTTTCAGTTACAACATCAACACGCTAAACTGGTGTGACATTTTATAATTTTAATGTTGACGCAATCAAATTTAGTTTAAAGGCCAGGATATGACTTCATATCGCGAGGTATTGATATAGCAACTTCTTTGCATTAGAAACTAATTCAGCCATAAATGTTATGAGCTTTTTTGTTGACGAATTGGCTGCAGCGTTAAGAGTTCAACTGGTGCTATCAGCAAATCAAACGTAACTCGTTTGGATTTTCCATAAATACTCGTCAAAACGATCTAATAGGAGCAATTTGTGTGTTTTCGCTTGCGAAGTCAAAGGCCCTCGGCAAGTTCCGGTGCATCTCAATCTGATTGGAATATAATGGAGATGATATCGGCCCATTTAAGCTTTGAAGCAACTATCGTTGTAGTTGAAGGAACAAGAAAGGAACTTGAAAATATGTGAAAACTTTTCGTTTTGCTTCCAACAAAATTAAGTTTCGATGGTGATGGTACGACCTCGTTTTCTGTTTGCTTGTTGCTGTCCCGGATTATCTAGTAAGTTTAGAAAAAGCTACGATTGCCAAGAGAAAATGAAAAATATGGGTCTTTTGAACCAGTCTTTCCGTGACAGCTCTACTGAAGTTTATCTTTGGCAAGTTCTTATGGGGAGCACAGCTCTTTCAGGTATTGCATTTATTCCTATATATTTGAACAAATTCCAAAATTGAGATATCTGTTGCATATTTGTCGTTGCCTTAATTTGACATCGAAGAAGAAACCAGCAAATTTGAATAAAATCTTGTGTCTGTATATTAATGTTTGCGGTCGCTCTTGTTTATGTTGCGTTTTGCAGAATGGTGATTTTAATCAGGAATTTTACACACATAATCTCTGTTTTTATGTTCGTGTCGTGTTGATTGTGTTTATAGAAAAAAATTGAAAACCCGTCGTGTACTCAATTGAAATAGCTGTTGTTTTTAAATACTAAAATCCAGACCGAGAATTATTTAATCTATCTGTGCGTACAATATTGATCGAAAATCTTCTTTTGAAAATCACAAAGTCGGATATTTTTTGTCGCTGTGTGTAAATGGTACACTTTTCAAAATTTCAGAGAAGTTGTATGTTTTAAAACATTCCTTGCGGTTTTTGTCATTCGAACGTTTATGAAAGACATTCAAAATAGTGCATTAAATAAAAGCTTTTAAAAGCCTCGGGCTTGTTAACGAGAGAACGTCTAATAACTTTCTTTTGTTTTTAAGATAACAATTTTTTTCTCAAACTTTTGACGCCTTCAACATAACCTGCCATAGAAAACTGTATTTTCTTTTAGTTTGATAGTTGCTTCTAGCAAATCAAGTTTGTAGTTAACACCGGTTTGATGTTCAAGCTTTTATTTTGATGTTTTTCTTTTAAAATTATGGCTAAAGTTTTATTTAATCTGATAAAGCAACTCTATTTTTCAGCCGTCAGTTTTGACGTTTTTATCGAATTACTTAACGTTTCCAAATATGTTTTCCTGGACGTTTTTTGATTGTTTATTTAGATTGCAGTATTCTATTTAGTTCAAAAAGGCTTCATTGAATCCTACCGCAGTTTTAATTAGATATATCTTGATAACTAACGAAGAACTTCAAATATGTTGTGTTATTCAATTACACGACACGGTTGGTTGAATAGTTCTTTGCAAATTCATAGCCATTTATTTTTTAAAAGTTTATTTTTAAGTGGTGATTTATATGTTAAATTTTGATTTACTATAATTTTCTTTTTCTTGATGTTTCAGAGTAAATATTAGATTGAAAGATCATCGATTAACTTAGCTCGTTGTCGTTGATTTTGTTTTAACTTCGCATGAATCTGAAAACGAAAGTTGAACTGGAATGCTCGTGCTAGCATTTTTATTGTAGCACTGAAAACCGAAAATGTTTTAATGGTTGGTAATTTTTTGAACAGTTGTACTTTTGTTTGCATACGGATTTAATGCAATTTGAAGATATTTTGCACTTAAGTTATTCAGAAATTAGTTTGTAAATAGTCATCACAAACAGTTGTTTAGATATATACGTTCATAATATGAACGATAAATGTATTATTAACGATATCTTTTGAAGATGACTCTAGAAGAATCTTTTATAGTTCATAATATGAACGATAAATGTATTACTATTAACGATATCTTTTGAAGATGACACTAGAAGAATCTTTTATAGACCAGAAAAGTTACTCCGTAGCTCTTGAGGTTTTTAATATAGAATACGCGATGCTTGACATATGGTTCTTAAAGTAATTGAGCTATATGAAGTAGAGTGGCGAGACTTCATGAATAATATTTGCTAGATTTTAAAATTAAAACTTTTGCCTAATGATCGCTTAGCCTTGCATCCCAAAACACCTCATATGATCTATTGCTAAGTTCTCCTAAATTACATTCATTTGTTCTTTTAAAACAATTTAGTGATAAATATGTAAATTCTATCACTAAATTGTTTCTTTAGAAACACCGACGCAGCTCACACTAGTTTATCGCTGGTTATTTTCTCTTGTTCTTTTTAAACAGCTTGGGAAGGTTTTGCTTCTCATAATTAAGGGATCCTGATTAGGTGCTCGTTTTTCATTACCAAATATGTTATTTTCCATGAGTTAAGTAAGGAGAATTGAGATGCTCATAGGCTGTTTGGGGTTGAAAGAGTTAAAGTAGCGCATAGTTTTAAAACTTTTATACATTTTATGAAATGTTTCTTTAAAATTTAAATAAATCTTAAATAAATTTATGATTAATATTTTAGACATTTGTTAAATAATGAAGTTGTTATAAAAACTGTATTTTTTCTTAAAAACATGTACCGACAGCTAGTTTTGGTAGCCCATTCAATATTCTTGGAGCAGTGGCTGAAAACGCTCTATAATAATAATAAAATAATAATATAACGATTTATATAAGGCGTATTTTTAAAGCTCTAAACGCTTTACAAATGAATACAGAGTTTTAACAGTTTAGGGTCTTAAAAAGTCCGCACCAGCGGCTCACATATATATTTGAAACAACCGTAAATGCCCTCAGTGAAAAAGACTGACCACAACACTGGAATCACTACCTTGCTCTTTTCGACAAGTGCGTAAGTTCTTTTAAGTCTCCCGATAGAGTGTCGAGTGACTGGGCCCAAGGTTTAATTAACGTGCTTATCCTTTTTCGTCATTTATGCGCGCGCAGCAAAATGAAGGAGTTATGGTATCAGGGGCCTTTCGTGTTAGCTGTTAGTAGCTGCAGTGCATTATGGGAGTGAGCTTGCGTCTTCGAGTCACTTCGATGAAATGGCCTTTAGTAATTATGATAATATTAATAATAATATCAAATAAATTATCAAATAAAATGACTTTCAATCTTTCGTTACTAAGAATGACTGAAAAATTGTCATCTCACTTCTACTTCTACTACTATCGATTTTCGGTTACAATGTCGACACAATGACTCAAGAGAGAGTACAAGAGAGAAAGAGGGAGAGATAAAAGAGATTTTCTCTCTCTTCTCTCTCTCCGTCTATCATTTTCTGCTTTCCTCCATTAATACTCATGAATGAGTAGCTCATAGATGGTTTTGATTCCTCATTTGAAGGAGGGACCTTTGGTATAATGTAAATCTTAAATTGCTTTCCAGGGAGTGTGAAGAAGAAGCTGGTACAAAAGATTTTATCCCCCATCCTTAAATCCTCCTCAGTTGATGACGAAAGCTTTGACCGTGCTGTCAGTCCTGTGAGCGAAGACAGATCTAGTTTAGAGACTGCAGACAGCATGTTCAGCGAGCTTCCGCTGCAACTGATCGATGTTGATGCAAACGCATGTGCACAAGAGTTAACACTGATTGACAAAGAACTTCTCGTTAGGATTCCATGGCACGAGCTTTCCACGTGCGGCTGGATGACGAAAGACAAAGTAAGTGCCTGCCTACCTGGTTAGAGAGAACCGTCTTAACAGAGTTACCCCAGTACATGGGGATCACCCGTTAATAATATGTCTTTTTTACACGTGAGAAGGGATAACCCTTGGGGAAGCGGGATAATAGAGTACTAAAGTGATGACGTCACAAAAACTTGATTTGTAAAATCACTAATTTGGTTGTAACATTCAGAAAGAAC
>JANCMA020384799.1:0-11325 GCA_024336925.2 Zoanthus solanderi
ATTAGCGATTCGGTCCAGTGACTGCCATATTTGGGATTTGTCCCCGGTCCCATGCGTACCACGAGTAAAGGCTTAATTAACGAGTCTCTTGCTAATAATGTTGATCCTTTTGTATGTAAATCAGTTGCTGCATATGTAACTGGCGACTACACGTATGGACAGTAGAAAAGAACAATTGTAATTATCACATGAAATTAACTTTATTACATTTATAAAAGCCTATTTCTTATTTACTACGTCAGTTTTAGGCACAGATCCATACCGGTTTCCACCGAATTACGGAAATCTGTCAGAACTTTCATTAAAAAAATGAATAAATAGATATGTATATATTTTCAATAAAATTAAACTGCAAATTCTTTGACTGACTCAAATAAAATTGAAAAAATTCCCGGAAAGCATGCCCCCGGCCTCCCCTAGGAGCTTACGCCTTCGGTGATCGTTTCGCAGCAAATCGGTCAACATATTTCCTAGATCCGCGCCTGATTTCTAATAGAAAGTGAGTCCTGTGACTACACTATTTTGTTATAGTGACAATACTGTTCTATTTTCGGCAGTTAATGTATTTGTACGTACTATTAGAGTGGTTTTCATTAACCCGTGAGATACACTTTAGCATATTACACTTTACCATACTTTCATGATAGGGTTTTCTCTTGTGTTTTTGGTGCATCAGAATATATCTACGCCTTAGCTCTTACAACCGCTGATCGCATGTATCGTGTGTACCGAAATGCTAGTGACATCCTTGAATCGACTCTCAATACGGTATGGACTTGAACCGCTGATCGTATGTATTGCATGTTCGTTGCTAATGACAGCCGAATAGGAGGCTTCTCGCTTCGCGTGCAGCAATTATTGCTGCCGCAGCGAGTGAGCCTGAAGCGAGCGAGCTAGGCAGCATCCTATTTGGTGCATGGCGTTCAAAAGTTCAAAATGCAAAGCATTATGGTTGGTAACATTTTTAACCAACATTCCTTGCGCGCCCAATGGTATATATTTGATGTTCAACCGCTTCTTCGATTCCTTATTTTCATTGTCACTGGATGAAAGAATATAAAACGTACTTAGGCAAAATACACTGGGTTGTCATAACATTTACCTTGCATTTTAACTAGCTCTTAAGCAGAATGCCCGATTGAGCAGTCACATTGGGAAAGTAAGAAATTCGCATCAAACAAATAAGAGTCTAAAATTAAATTGGCTTTTCGCTTCTAGCCAAAGTTTCCTGACGCATGTTAAACTGCAGCAACTTCGCCATAACAAATAGTGAGATGGATTGTGATCATAATTATAAATTAACAAGTTATTTACTTTCCAACATTTGAATATTAATTAAAAAATAGGCTGAATATTTATTTATTTCTCTCGGCCCTTTTATAGGTTTATCGTCTCTGCTTGAATCCAGCATTTAATTACCTTTTAGGTATACTAGTCATATACAATATTTCTGAGTAGAGGTTTGACGGCACGGCCAAAAAAATCTTTGATGGAACTCTTTGACATATTATGTATCACATAAAATCGATGTGTTCGAATCTATTTTATAGTCACAGCTAGCGTGACTGGAATTGTCAAAGCGCCTGCATACGTATTTCCTGAACGGACATAACAGAATAGGGCTGTGCAACCACATTTTCTACAATTATGATATGGTATTTGAAAGGAAAAATCTGTATGTTCGCTAAGTTTGCTAAATTCTAATAATAACGAAATGATGATATTAATAATACTGATGAAAATAAAAGTTTCGCGTTTCAAACCCAAATAATATAATCAATTTAAATTTAAAATGCAGGGCTTCAATGGCACTGACCAGCATGCAGTCAATTGTAAACATAACGCGGTCTTCATCGCATTTTGCCTGCAGCTACAATATTGCTGGTTTAAAGAAACTGGGTTTGAAAAAAGTTGGTATAAATGTGCTTTTAGTTTGTTGTAGAATATCGCCGCATACATTTGTTACTTATTAGATAGACTGTGATGATACAGTGTACAAAATGTTGCATCACCTAAAATCTGAAAAGATCTATCAACCACGGAATGTATAAACATGAATAATAAATGAATGGCTGAAAAACTACGTTGAAAATAACTTTTCAGTGAACCAGTATGAATAGGAGCCTGGATTAAGCCAGCAACTTCAGCCGTAGACAGCTGTTTTGTTTTTTTTGGGACTTGGCGTCACTGCGGTTTAGAGCTCGTGACTTATTTATCCTGCTCAAAGCTGAAGCCCAATACCAACTTGAAAACACATCGGTTCACTGACAAATTTTAAAAAAACTAATCGACAAATTAAAGCAATTCACATGGCCTAACTATGCTTGAAAAATAAACGGCATTTTGGATCTATGAAGACCTTCGGTCTCAAATATATAAAATATAGCGTGTAATGATAAACAGCGTATCCAAATTTCCGTTGTATTAAAATGCCGAGGTTTTATATGACAGTCATCATTATTCTACACCAGGCACACTGAGTGAAACTCGCTAGTATGGCCCAACATTTATTTGATCAAAGAGATGGTCAATAAAATAGAAAATCCGTGTTCAAAATGTTTTTACGATCATCCTTTATCGATGAAAGATGTTCGATGTGTTTCTGGAAAGAAATTCGGACTTCCGCCATTTTTTTTATTTTGAGTTACTTGACCGCCAGTGAACTTCACTGAACTGCACCATGCGGTGCCTGGCGTTAACTACGAACCGATTTCACTTCAACACCGGCTTCTGAATTGTTTGACGGTTTTTTTATCGACATAGGATTCAATGTTGAATTTAGTTTCAAAAATGTTTGAAGAAAATCGAACTGCCAGTTATTTAGTATTCTGGGTGCATCCTCGGTGTAAGAACCTGTGAACTTTTTTCTTTGTTTTGTCACTATTATGTTTGTTCTATCTATTGTTTTGACTTCATTGTTTTCTTTGTTTTACGTCACTCGTGAACTTCACATGTTCTTACACCGAGGTAAACCCAAAAACTTGAATGCTCCTACGAGTATCCTAATGTACGATACTTTATGACAAAATGTTTTCTTTGGAATTTGTTTAGTTTTGCAACAATATATTCTGGTATAACTACTCCGTTACGGCATATTTATTGTTGTTTTGAAATATCAGGAAACAAAAACAACTTAATAAGAACAATTTGAGGTTGAAATCGCTAAAAGTCGAAAGCAATCCAGCGTCAGTCGAAAGTTACTGGTTCTTATATACAAAAGCTTATATGTGATACAATGTAATTATTAGAACTCTCTTCCGCTGCTAAAATGACAACTAAACACATGCTAAGAGCAAAAATAAATGTGCGTAAAGACTTTGGCTTTCTGTGGTGTGACCAATGGAATCATCTCTAGTTAAGCTTATTGCAATACTAATACTTTTAAAGTTAAAAACTTGCTTTTTGATTTTATCATGCTGTTTGTTGCCGAAGCACAGTTCTTAAATTCCAAAAAGTCAGTACTAAAATCCAAAATGTCAGTACTAAAATACATAATTTTTATAACTGAAGGCAATTACGTGTGAGCACCCATTCTTCTTACGAGTCAAAATTATGTCATACAACTTTTTATATTAATTTTCATATGTGCAGATTAGTTGTTAAAATGCATGAAGAACACACAAAAATATTACGGAATTTACAGTTTTAGGGCTTACCTTTTCTGTCGTTAATGTTCAAGGTATGTTCAAACGGGCCGGGAATTTTCGGTGGTTCATCAGAGCTCCCAAGAGTTGAAAACACACCAACCAGCAAGAAGAAAACAGCTCTCATATTTCCTTCTTTATAGCCTCGACAAAAATATCTAAAAAAGATTATCAAACTGTTCAATATATATAAAATGAAAAGGAACTTGTCAATGCTTTGTTGTTAAAATCTTGTGCTTAAAGACCGTTGTTCTAGTTCGACTTAAGTAGTCTTGAAACAATGCAACAAGATAACCTCATACATTGCCTAATAGGAAAATGAAAAATACCCATTTTATTCCAGCCAAATCAAAAGCCGACAACGTTATTAGGTTTGGTAATATCATTGAGTTCCTAAGCCCTTTACAAGCGATAGAAATCGTTGCTCCTTTTCTCGAGGATTTTAAAGAATTCCAAAACACGTAAAATCTGTTTTATTATATTTGAAACATCTTACCTTTGCCCAGTTTCTTGTATTTCTCTTATTGTATCAATCTATGATGTGTTTCTTCTGTGTTTCCAAACGACAATTTGCCGAATCCCTTGAAACTGCTCATATTTATATAAGCCGAAACGCTGGAGATTGAAAACGTTTTTAATTCGCTAACTAACCATAAAGAAAAGGAAGGATACATTAAAGCTAATTAAAACAAATAATCGGACCCCACAAATCTGAAAGAATCGAATACAGGTTACTTCACGGTCTGGACAAAGACCGCAATGCGTGTTTCCGTTAATTTGAGCTTCGTACGGGAAACGTTTAAACAAACGCATTGATACGGCGATTCGAATTAGTAACCTTACCATTTTAGGCAAAGCTCATTGTAAATGTGTTTTATTGTTTTTCTAAAGAATTAGGTATACTTTCATCCATTGTAAAAATCAATATAAGAAAGCTCATATGAACCTTGTTGTGTTCACAAAGAAATCTTTTTGTTTTTGTTCAGTATTAAACATGCAATTTAAGGAGGCTATTAAAAAAATCAAGATTTCTTAGTGTTAATAGTTTTAATTCTAATTAAAGATTTTGACGTAACTTTTTTCAAAACAAATAAACATCTATTTTAGATTTCCTTCTATAAGAATAAACGTATTATTTGATAATTTTCTCTCCCAAGACTGAAGACTGACGGACAGCACTAGTGCCCTTTAATCTTCTCAAGGCCTGCGGCACACCAAAAGTTACTCATGGGTAACTATATATTTCGGCAGTCCCTACCCCGAGTATTCAATTTTCTTTCAGTACGTGTTTATCTTTTTGTATAGCAGAGAATTAAAATTTTCCGTAACGCAATGGAAGGTTGTGCACACAGTTAAGATTAGGTATGCTGCTGATAAACAATATCTGTTTTACTATTTATTTTCAGCAACACAAAAATTATGTGTTTTTTGTCTGTTCATATATCAATTTACATGAAAAAGAATGGTTGCGTAAAAATGCCAAAAGGTTTTTTGCTAAATCGTGACATGTAGGAAAGCATCAGTCACCCGTGATAATACAATAAAACCCTTGTAAACGGCTAAATTGAAATGTGAATTTCCACATTATGTCTGGAATCGTTAAGTTTGAGGTTACACGTGCGGCATAAACACGTAAACGAGATGTAGTTTGGTTGAGAGAGAGCAAGCACGCGTTGGTCAATATAGGACTTTTAAATCACTGCACTCCAACAATCTTTTCCTTCCCGTACTTGAAATCAAAAACATAGTCAGCAATATCATCGCGGCCGGGAGCTGATGACTTGATATAAGTTTCATTTTAGTCGAAAAAAAGTTTTCTTTAAACTCGGTGACAATCAAAGAACTGTGCTTCGGGAACAAACAACATGATAAAATCAAAAAGCTTAAGCAAGTTTTTAGCCTTAAAAGTATTATATTAGTATTGCAAGTAGTATTACAATAGCCTTTAGTAGATATTATTCCATTGGTCATACCACAGAAAACCCAAGTCTTTACGCAACTTTTTTTATTTTTTTATTTACTTTCAACAAGTGTCAGTTGTCATTTTAGCAGCGGAAGAGAGTTCTAAGAGTTTCCGTAACGCAAGGAAAGGGCTTGGGTGGGATGAAACGTTATTGAATTCACTCCGACGGAGGACTACAATCCGAAACGTCAGTTTTAAAATTCTTTCCACTGCGGTGTAAAACTGAACTATTTGTTGATATAATCACCAACTCGGAGGAATGTTTACAAATTCTAGTTGTCGTAAAATTCACTGCTAACATCTTTCTCAGTTCTTTCTTTTTCTTTCTTTCTTTCTTTCTTTCTTTCTTTCTTTCTTTCTTTCTTTCTTTCTTTCTTTCTTTTTTTCTTTCTTTCTAGTAGTTTATTTGTTGCCCGAGTCTTCAGTGCGAAGCGTACGAATTCATTTAACCAAAAAAAAATTAACAGATCAGATCAGTGTAGCTAACATGAAACTTCGATTTCTCTGAAATTGGAAAGTTGTTGCAAAATGAAAACGCAACGGAAACCAAAGAAACTCAACAAATTTCTCCCCATCTTCGCAAATGTATTTCGTGTTCTGCCCTTCCATGAAATATCTATTCAATTTACGCATGTCTCCTGACTAAATAGATGGTTTGTGTTTTGGTTTTCGCATTGTTTTCTTTCGTAAATAGTTTGGCTTTCGCTTGAAACATTTTTTGGCAAACATAAATTCGCTGTCTTGAAAAATGTTTATGTTTCAATTGAGTAAAGTACAGGCTAGATTGCGAATGTTAGAATGATTAACTACTCTAACTCCAGCCAATGCACTTGTCATTGAGTCATATGTTTTCATTTCAGCAAAGAAATTTCGCAGAATTTCAGTTACATTTTCTGTTTTGAAATCCACTATAAGTTTTCTTTTCGCACACCATTTCTCGCACTTTTTTACTCCCCACTCAGTTGCTCTCTTTTTCACTTGAGCTTTTCGCTTAATTTCATCCAGTTCCTGGTTGTCTAAATGCTAGAAAAAAGCTGAAAAATTGGGTCGTGAACAAACACTTACGCCCTATCTCAATCACACCAGTCCTCTCCAAGATCGCTGAGAACTTTGTTGTGGAAGAGTTTATAAAACCAGTGGTAACAGCAAAGATCGGCAACAATCAATATGGTACAGTGCCAAAATCCTCCACTACGCAAGCCCTAATAAGTATGATTCATACGTGGTCCAAACACACTGATGGAAATGGTGCTACAGTGCGCGTAGTCTTGTTTGACTTCAGCAAAGCTTTTGACCTGACTAATCACGGGACTCTCGCTAAAAAGCTCGAGAACTTAGATCTTCCCCCAGGGATTGTGAGTTGGGTCATCGACTTCCTGAAAAACCGGAAGCAGCGCGTCAAGCTCAGCAAAGACTGCTTTTCCGAATGGGGCGTGGTACCTGCTGGAGTACCGCAAGGAGCAAAGCTCGGACCATGGCTTTTCCTAGTTATGATCAATGACATAAACGCTGATAAGTTAGATCTTTGGAAATTCGTTGATGACAAAACAATGGCGGAAGCAGTACCAAGCGATGGAAATAGCAAGATCCAAGAGTCTATTAACGGCCTTGTAGACCAAACTCCAATTAAACGAAACCAAATGCAAAGAACTGCGAATTACATTCTCAAAGTCTGACCCAATACTTGATCCGATCATCGTGAACAACCAGCCATTAGAAATTGTCAAGTCAGCCAAACTCCTAGGAATGAACGTTTCTTCCGATCTAAAATGGAACGTTCACATCACTGAAATTATGAAGAAATGTTCCCCGAGGTTTTACTTTGTCAGGCAGTTGAAATGAGCACATCTGGCTACTAGCGAACTGCTAACATTCTACCTGTGCTGTATACGACCCATCGTTGAGTACGGTTGTCAACTATTTCACAATGCATTGCCCAAATACCTTTCGAAAGACCTTGAACGTATTCAAAAGCGAGCACTTCGGATAATCCACCCAGAACTAACGTACAAGGAAGCGCTCGCCGTCTGCAATCTTCCGAACCTCAGGGAAAGAAGACAAAAACTTTGCGATAAACGTTTTAGTGAAATAGTCAACAATCCAAAACATAAACTTCACAAGCTGTTGCCAACAAGAAATGAATGTAAAATTAATATTAGGACCAAGCGAGTTTTTAATGTAAATTTTAATACTTTCAGATTTAGAAACACTTTTATTAACAGCTGCGCACTGCAATATAAATGATTTTAAATTATTATTATTATTATTATTATTATTATTATTATTATTATTGTTGTTGTTAATAATAATACTTACACTTCATAAAGTTAAAGATAAACAGTTAGTTGTAAATCCACTTATTTTGCCATAACACTGTATGAAGTTTCGGTTGTTGATGTAGCTTTGTCCTACATAATATCTATAATTATTTTGTATCATTCAGATGGGAAACGTTAGACAGCTTCATGCAGCATGATGTGCAAGAACTTTGCCGTGTGGTCAGTATGGATCTTTTCAGATAAATTATTTGCAATAGTTACAGTGAACAACTCAAGTTTAAGAAATGTCTTAATCTTCCTTTGGTTTTGGCCTAAAGTATCACGACCCTTCCCCCTCTGTTCAAATGATACCTGAAGATCTTGTAATACCTGTACATGTTTATTTATTTATTTATTAGATTCATCACTCAGAAAAATTTACATACACATCAATCAATCAATCTAATTTTGATCCAGGTTTATCCCCGTAAATGATGGTAGTCGGATTTATCCGACTCTAATGGCAATCTCTCCCACTCTCCATCTCGCTCAATTCAAGGTATCCTCCTTCTCCAAACCAACACTCTTGCTCTCCCTCTCTACTTGCATCTTCCATGTCTTTCCTTGGTCATCCTCACCTCCTCATGCCCAACACTCAAGTTTGCTCTCCTTCTCCACTTGCATCTTCCACATCTTCTTTGGCCGTCCTTTCTTTGGCTTTTCTCAAAACATGCCCATCATCCCTCCTCAACACATGCCCGTACCATCTCACTCCACTCACCTTTGCCATCTGAACCACTGTTTACTTCAATCCCAACATCTCCATTAGGTCCTCTGTCCTCTTTTTCTCCATCAGTTTTGCACCACACATTGCTCTCACCATTGCTCTCTCGGTCCTTCTCAAATTTGCCGTTTCATTTTCCCTCAAACAACGTGTCTCACTCCCATATAACATTGCCGATCTTAGACAACTCTGATAAACCTTTCCTTTCGTTTTGATTATGGATAACAATTTAATTTATTATAGTTGAAGATTTTTCAATAGAAATATATGGAAAACCATATGCTATAATATTTATGGTTTCCCCATTTTGCATTTTAACTTAATATTGCAAAACAGATTTATAAGAGCATGTTCTAAAAGCTTGCCAAAAATAATGTGGTAAAACTATTTTTTTTTTGTTTCAGCTGCTAGACAACATGGAAAGCAAAATGAAAGGAACTTGTGTTGAGGTTTGCAGTTGACTCTAAGTTGACATGAATAGGGTTTTTAGTCGTGGATACGCGAGGCGTAGGAACGACTATTGCTGTGGGTCAGAATATGGAAATTTGTCACTCACTCATGTAAACAAAATCGATAATTTAATGTGAGACCAACTGATATCAACTTTCGGAAATAATGCCGGAACTGTTTTATTTACTTAACAAAGTAATGGAAAATGCAGCAACGAGCAACTCGAAATGCAATTAAGTAATTTGTGTGATGCAACTTCTGAAGAACAGGACTTCACATTTTTTTATAAAAAATTTTCTTTTTTAAGTTTAGAATCAAAATAAAATCTAACAACTTTTCACCCAACACCATCCGTTCAAAAAAGTTCCAAGTCCTTTAAACTGTATCTATTATATCTAATCAAAGGTATCCTGTGGATATTCGTTGAGTGACATGATTCCTTAGGCTTCTTACAACAAACATGATTGGCTAAAATCACAAACGAATAAGAATTAACTCAGTGTTCCTCAGTGACCTCTAATCGATTAGATGAGCAGGAATACGATTGGATAAAATGACTTTCTATTGTTACACTTTTTCCCCCACCACAGCCATTCCAATGCTCGTGGATTCTCTACACGCAATTTAGAGCAATTCCAGAGTATTTTGCATGTTACGGAGGGGACATTTTGAAAGATAATATTACCCAAAACTCAACGTTGTTAAATTTTTTCAGACTTTTAAAGCCAAATAATAAATGATACACAAAGGACTCTCATGCTTCTTATTCGTGTGAAAGATTGACCAAATGTATTGCAATAAATTTGAATGTTTGTTTCCATGCTACGGAGGGGACCAAGGTAAATGGAAAAATTAAAGCAAAATTATTTTCATCAATTTTTATTGAGCTCAAGGAGTATAAAGGAATAAGACTTCTATAATATCTTTAATCACTTACTGCATGTTTAAACTGAATAATTAGCTAGCTCACACAGTGCCTGGATTTGCTCTTAATTATAATGAATAATGTGTCATAGTGTTACGGAGAGGACAGTTTCAGAGGGAACACTTTAGTCCACTACATGCTAGACAAGATTAAACTGCTCAATACTTTTTAAAACACGAGTATTTGCTTATATTTGGTTTGAGTTTAGTGTAATATAAAAATTCTGATTAAAATTTTTTATCAGAAATCACAAACTCAAGATGTCCTTCATAATCTTGTAGGGTTGAAAGTTATCAAAACAAAGTAAAGAAAAGGTTACATGAGGTTCATTTTTACAAATGGTTACCTAAG
The DNA here is from genome assembly GCA_024336925.2 of Zoanthus solanderi. Taxonomy (NCBI): domain Eukaryota; kingdom Metazoa; phylum Cnidaria; class Anthozoa; order Zoantharia; family Zoanthidae; genus Zoanthus; species Zoanthus solanderi. The sequence goes on from JANCMA020384799.1 coordinate 10,376, forward strand.
GCTTTGTTAAAATGACTATTTCTATTTACAAATTGAACCTTTTTATAAACTGATGAACTTTGGTGACTTCACTGTGAATTGGAATTGAGATGTCGGTGAGGTCATTGCCGAAAATGGTTACTGGCCCAAAGAAAATGCAACTCTTGTGCACTTTGCCCTTATCCTCCCTTGTTGGCCATTCAAATCTGCTGGAACTAGCTGCATGTAAGAATTTAAGTATTATGATGTCATCTATCATTAAAGTTACCCTTCCATAATAAAAGTTGTTTTTCCCTGATCCATCATGTGATCATTGTGTACAAGGTGGCAGTTGAATAAAAGTGTCCTTGCATACATGCACACATACACGCCACAATCGTAATCAGTATTCTGTTGTTGGATTTCTTCTTTGTTGTTAACATGGAATTTCCATTGGGATGCATCAAGGCTCTCAACTGCAAGGGTGAGTGATTTCCACTTCTTTGTGATGGCTCTTCTATGGCTTGGCTTTATAGCCTCCCCAGCTAAGCTATCGAGAACTAGGATTTTCTTCATTTTTGGAAGGACACAAAGAAGAAACCAATGTTGGGTGTTTACTTAATTGCATGGGACAAATATGTAATCCTGCTGACAAGCTGTATTCTTCTGAACATTAGCTGCAATCTTCGTCTCACAATGCTTTTCAAAAATCTCCCACTTGATAACAGTCACTTTGTCATTCACACAAGATACTGACAAAAGCTTCAGGTAAGAGTCAAGGATGAAGTTGGATAGCCATTTATCTTGCGAGCATGTGGCATATCTACCTGAAACGGCTCTTAGATCAGCATTGTCAATCAACACTGCATCAGTGCCCCTGAAGGAAATAGTCTTCTCTAGTAGAGCTAACACCACTGGGTCTTTGTACCAGGGAAAAGTAAAAGGCACACCACATGACAGACGATCCTGGAAACCTTTAGGTAACCTGCTCT
>JANCMA020384901.1:0-11324 GCA_024336925.2 Zoanthus solanderi
CTAAAATGCTCGGTCTCCCCCAAAACAAGTCACTAAAATGCTCGGTCTCCCCCAAAACAAGTCACTAAAATGCTCGGATAATGTTCATTATACAAACGTTTTTTTAAAATTAATTTCAACATTTTTAACATGGTGTCCACACGGGGTCACAGCCACGGCTCAAGAAGTCACAAAGAAAACAAACATGGCCGTGTAGACTTTTGAAACGTAAAACCGCTGACTTGTCCTTAGTCTCGACTCAGCTCTAACAGGGTGGCATTTGCCGTTTTTGTGAATTTCGAGTTTTAGTCTTCATTTTCTCTAAGAAAAATAATTTCTTTTTTAGTTTCTCGAAAAAAAATTAAATTTTCTGGTAAAATGCCACTAAAATCCTCGAATAATGCTTAATGCTTTTGCCTCACTAAAATGGTCGAAAATATGCTATTATAATGTACAAAAACCTATCAACAGGATTTAGCACCAATATTGTCAAGGCCATTAGACACTCATCGGGAGACTGATTTAGATAAAGTACTTATTCGCATTTAAATGACAGTGGTATACAGACCATGGTTTAACAAGAACTGTATCGGTTGGGGACAGCATCAGCTTCTGCAAACTATTAGTGAAGTGTACTGAAGGCCCATAAAGCAAGTGCTATATTTGTTATAATCTTTGTCACAAGATCACAAGCGCTAGCTACATGTTTTTACGATCGTTGAATTAACTCAGTCATAGATTAAGCATCTTCACCACTTTAAAATTTTGATGCAAGACTAAGATGTGACCATAAACTTTTAGGATCTGGCAGTTAGCTCAGTTATAAAGGAATTAATCTAAAAATCTTTTTTGGCAAACAATTTTTTTGTTAGCTATTCGTGACTCGAATATTGTATTAATAGACAAAATATTGAACATTACAGGGGTCTATAACTTACTCATCCTCCATGATTGACATCTGAGAGAATTCGGATCGATCCGGTTGCATCTTCTGACGTCCCAGTGCAGAACTTTTCCGTTTTCTATAGTTTAATTTAGAGCCGGAACAAAAGGGTTTTAAAGAATTGATACTTTTTAAGTGCAAATGTTATAGGTTTGTACAAAAAAATCAGAGAATGGCGGTTATAACTTATTGACTTTCAACCTTTATGCGATCACCAGCTAGCCGGATAGACAAATTAATGAATTCTGCGGCGAGTCGGTTCCACTCAACTTTAGTTGAGATGTGTGTAAACACTCCCAAAAATATGGTAGGGAGCTAACGTTTCGAGCTTTAAATAATAGTAATCAGTTAGAGCAACGCTCGAAAACGTTTTCGTCTGACACTACATGGTGATGGGCCAATTCAATTTCAACTACGAGCTATTTTTTAATAAATTTCGTTGTGTTTTGTTTTTAACAAACTGGTTGATGGTCGAAAACTTCTTTTTAAATCATTCCCAATATCTACTCCAAAAGTAACTTTATGATTTTGTTTTTGAATGTATATCTAATGCCTCTTTTGGACAACGGCGATAAAAGAAAGGAACTTTTTGCTGTTTCGAAATTAGCGAGATGGTTTCAAGACAGCAAATCCACAAGTGGGCCATCAGATAACTGACCTAATTTTTGTTTTTTGCAGTTTTCACCAGAATTAACAAGTTAGTTTTATCAACTGAGACCATCCAAACATTTCATGATGCACTTGACCTAGTGTGGAAAGGGATGTTTTGTAAGTTAGGACGCAACTTATCAACTTAAAGTCATATAGAGTTCTAACAAATTCCAGGAAAACAAGCTTATTTGTTCTGCATGTTCATGATTGAGCTCCAAACTATAACTGTTTTCAATCATATAGTGTTAAGATATAAGGTTTTATAGTATGCATGCATTGGTGCAGTATACAGTATAGCTACTACCGGCATTATTTTTACGATATCAGTGTCACGAGCCACACCATTTAAAAAGTTTAGACTGAGTGAATTTTCAGCATATTGATATTACAGGACGTTTCTACATGACAAGAAATCTTAAAAGACAATTGTTACGAGTATATTTTCGGTAAGAAGGTTTTTCTCAAAAGCAGACTGTATCATTCAGAAGGAGAGCAGTTGGGCTTCTTTTACACACTTTTTTTATAAGAATCATACTTTTTTTCTCCGAGTCTCGCGATTCTTAAAATTTTGACATTTTAAGCCTTAAATAATTTCTAAATAAAAGTTTCAAAATAGGTCCTCATTTTGTCGAAGCAGTGAAACCAGAGTGTTCATGTGATGGAACCTCAGTATGATTCGTAAAAAATTCTTAGAATTTCCGAAATCTGAGCCTTACGATTTTTATAAGCTGAATTCTTATACAAAAAAAGTGTGTATGAACAAGAGAGCATTTTTGGCCTTTCAGAACCTGTTATCCCAATTTAACATAATGTATTCGAAGGAAATATGATTAAAAACTTAAAATTCTCATGCTTTATTCACTGCCTAGCCAGTTCTTTTGCAAACTGGTCGAGTACAGCAGTACATACCGGTACTATACGTTGTTATCATTAGCATGCATGCTAAAATTCGATCCAGGCAGAACTACTTATAGCCATTAAACATTTTGTCAACTTAAAATCCACCAACTTAGTTTAAATATTCCATAATATCAATAACTAAACGAGATTTTACCTGGCATCTGAATGTTTGCAAAGTTTCTTTCTGCCAAAATTCAAAAAAGGAGCCATTTTGATTGATCCACGGACTAAAATCTTTGGCAAAGATTTTTCAGACTTTGCTCCGTGTATTCCCCGATCACACGTGTTCATTCAAAACTGCAGCGAGGATCGGAATTTAATATTTTATCGCTCAAAGTGAACACTTGAAGATTTTGAATTTGCAGACACGAATAAAGGAAATTGGCTGTGCTTTTAAGCTTAAAAGGATATAGGGAAGATTGACTGAGTAAAGTGACACAGTTCCACGTCGAACGGAAGTAGCACAGCCAATTCTTGGAAAATTAATCATAAAAGCGTAACTAGTAACCCACGCTTTGACCTGACAACTCAACCGAGAAACAAACATCCGTGTTTATTGTTAGCTATTCTAGATAGTTCTATGTTATATTGTTATATTAAATACTCTTTTCCTATGTAACACTAGTTGTAGTTTTCATCAAAAGTGAAGTGCTGCGACTGAGGAAGTTTTAAACTTAAATTATTATACTGCTCTACTATAGAGTGGCGAAGTGTGATGTCACAAAAATTAAAATTTGTGAACTTATGGGATTTGTCAAAATCATCCGAGAGATCAAAACTGAATATGTATCCTTGCTAAGAATCAGAATTTTGGTGCTATATCTATTAGGAAGAGGGAATCTCTATCAATGTTCAAAAAGGACCTAAGACTCTACTGTCTTGCTATTGATAGCAGTGATTTAATGTAATTGTTATTTAATTCCTAGTTAGTATTAACTATTTTAGTTTTAACATATAATATTTTTACTATATTTGTTTTATAATACTGCCTGTTATTATGTAAATTTTATTGTTTTTTTTTTGTTTTACATATATTGTTTCTGGTGGCCTTTATTATTAGGGAAGTTCATTCCTGTTGTTAGGTCTTCCAGCAGCTAAGTTTGTGTGTACATATATTTAATTGCTGCAAAATTATTAAAGTAAAGTAAAGTAATAGAATCAAATAAAATTATTCAAAATGACTGATCCTTGTGTTCTCTCTTTGTCCGAGAACTCGACTAACTGCCGCGATCTTACTCGTTGCAGCAGACATTTTCATTCTTTAATGCAAAACCATGTTGTATATACCGCAGCAGAAGCGTCGTCAGTAATTTTCAATTATTACGTCATTATAAGAGTTTAAAACTTAACGGAAAAAACACTAGGGAAGGAGGTGGACCTGTTTGGATTAAGCGCGTACACAGTTTTTTTTAATATAAGGAAACTTTCCTGTCCCAGTTGAACAAAAAACTGAAAAAATCTGAAATCCAAGAAAAATAGAAGAAATGTTCGTGTTGACACAAGCTTATTTTTCTCAGAAGAAAAACTTTTTAGTCCCTAAAAGGAATCGAACCCATGACCTTCTGATTACCGGTCCAAGAAAAATATTTGATTCAAGAGCAACAAAATCACGGGAAGAATCGATTCGATTGAAGACAACGGGGAATGGGGAGTCCAAAGTCTCAGTGTGTTTGGCAGCAAAGGCTGACGGAATCAAACTTAAGCCGTTTATTGTCTTTCCCGGAGCCAAGAGAGAAACAAAGCAGCTTAGTGAGGATTTTAAGAACAAATGCTATGTAGCGTCTTCAGTGAACAAATGGATGAATGAAGATTTGACGTTTGACTGGGTGCAAGGAGTGTTGGGCATATTCTCGTTTACTCGGCGGATGTTGGCATGGGACTCTTTTAAATGCCACCTAACGGACAGCATCAAGCAAGACCTCGCAAAGGCAAAAATCGATCCTGTTATTGTACCCGGAGGCTGCACAAGGTATATTCAAGCTTTTGACGTGGCATAGAACAAGCCCTTCAAGGCTAACGTTACTGAGAAATATGAGTGGATGGCTAGGGGAGCCCATTCATTTGCAGCTGCAGGAGACATGCGTGCCCCACCTTTTCGCGAAATTGTTCAGTGGATTCTTGAGGCCTGGGACAGTCTCATTATTATCCGTTCATTTAGAAACTGTGCAATAACTGTGGCTACTGATGGATCTGAAGATGTGCAAATTCATTGTCGTAAGGAGGGACAACCTTGCCATGCAGGTCTGGATCGCTTTACGTCAATCCAGCAAGCCGTATCTGCTTCTCATGCAACTAATCCATTTGACAACTTTACGTCGTCGGACATCAAGGACGCATTTCCGGAGAATTCACTAATCGACCTCAGTGACAATGAGATTGAAATTGACTAAGCCTGTAAAGGATCGAGTTTTTAAGTAATCTTTGAGTGAACAGCGAAAAGTTAGCTTTGTTATGCTGTCACGTTATGTTTTATAATTGTTATGTTTACGACGTTATGTTATCGGACATCGAGGACACACAGTGAGAGTGAAATTCATTATCCTGAGTGAAGTGTGAAAATCGTTAAGCCGTTTTCATTGTTATGTTCACGCAAAATAAAGTTCCTACTTGCTGAAAATCGTGAAAAATTAATTAGCGCCCAGCCTCGAATTAGCGCCCACCACGAGTTAGCGCCCACCCAAAAAGGCAAAAAATATAATTAGCGCCCAGGGAGCTAGGTCGAATAAATACGGTAGTTTGATTATAAAAAATCGTTCGAGTATAAACCGCAGGCTGAGTAGCATCATATAGCATCAGATCTGTTTTTCATCTCTTAAGTCTTCTGTTTTTTTCAATAGTCGTGGAACGAGAGCAGGTCGTCGAAAGCTTCAGGAAATCAACAAAAGTCTTCCTATTTCGAGTATTCTGTTTTCTATCCTTTGCAAAGTTCATTCGACGGCAAGTAGCAATTCATTTACATATTGTCATCAAAATGTCAACAATGCTTCTAGAGCGCAAGTAGTACGGCAGGTTACAGCTCAGCCATCCCAGTAAAGAGTTATACCTTGCAGCATGGTCATGAATACCCGTGGATCCATTTCCTGCCCCCACGGCTGAAAATCATAATGTGACATTTGCTGCCTAACTGAAACGTGGCTAAAACCCAAAAGCCCAACTCACACCATCTGTCCAGGTGGGTTTTGTATGTTAAGAAAAGATAGATTAGATCGAACCGGAGGCGGTGTTGCAATATTATGCAGAGGTGACAGGAAAATCGAACGCCTAGAAGGAAATTTCTTAAAAATAAACTTATCAATTAGCATAAAATCAAAATTAAGTATTCTTCAGTAAATACTTAGTGGCATGTCGGCATGCACTGGCGAGTTCATTGCGTCTATTCAAAGTGCATAATTCGGGCCTACAAATGATAAAAAATTTCTCTGTTGAACAGAGGTTGCACCGTTTATATATATATATATATATCTTACCAATTATAGCTAGCTAAATCCTTTCTGTGCTAAGTGACCCATCGAGCCGGCACTTATTCCCTGTTTTGTAGTGTTAAGCAGATGAGACTCCCCCTGGATGGGACACTAATCCATTGCAGGTTAGCTCCCAGCAGACGCTGGTACTCATTTACGTACCCTGGAAGGATGGAAAGCTGATTAAGCTTACAGTAGGTGGAAAAGAAGTCACACAAATACTCAAATCTCGAAAAAGTCCCGGGATCAAACCAGGGACCTGGTGGCTAGAGATCTTACCAACTGCATCAACCAAGCTCACCCCTTATATCCATATATCCATATATTTTAGTTCTGCATATATATATATGCAGAACTAAAATATTTTCAAAACAGCCTTAAGTGATGTTTTCTTATAATTATTTGCAGGGGTATTATGAAAATCGCTGAGGTCAGAAGTAGAATTGAAGATAATGAGACTTTTATTAGGTCTCTTTCCTTGCTGGGATTTCAGTTAACGGACAAGGTAAAGTATTATAATAGTTAATGGGAACTTATTCATGTCTGTATTAACTCTAAATTCCTTGTAAGCTCTAAAAACTGTAACTTAAATGTTTCTTGTAGGTTTTTATCAATTTTTTTTAATATTTAGCACTGAATTTTATGTATCACGTAGAACTACTTTTTAAGACACGCAATGACAGCTTGGTTGGCACAGTTTCTAAGATCTCAGTCTTGCAACCACAAAGTTTCAGATTCAGTCCCAGCTCTGCCAAAATTTCAACATTTACAAGTGTGTACCTTCTGACTAATCTGTGATGGATTAGAGGCCCCCCCCCAGGGGGAGTCAAAGATTCTTATCAGCTTAGCACTACTGAAACCAGAGATAACAATTTACAAGTTTATATACGTCAGATTCATGTGGAGACAAGGAACTCAGAAAAAACCTGAGCTCCAATTGGAAACTGAACCGTTGATCTTCAGTTCACTAGTTGGACATTCTGCCACTGAGCCACGGGACGTGGTGAGCAAGGCCTTCATATATATTGAGTTTTAACACACGAACTTTATCATACAGTCACTTGAATAACATTGTGTGTCCTCTTCCTTGACTTCATATGATCGTCCTGTTTGATGTATTTTACTAGCCTTACAAATTCTTCTTCATGGAGCTATGTGATATGTATGTAAAACATTTATAATCAAGAGTACATTTAAATATTCTTTAAGAGATTCAAAAACGTATTGTCCAGGAAAGCACTCTGCCATAGCTTCCACCTTCCACACCATGGTTGTGTCATTTTATTGTTACCTCTACCCCCAAAATGTTCAGATGGTTCCACCACGGTTATAAATTTGTATATTCGCCCCTTATGCCACCTCCTCGATGCTTGAGAATTTTCTGCTAGTTAACAATTAGAATATACATTAAATAGTTTATATACTTTTTTATTTAGTAGAAATACTATTAGTCGTTAATATAACCCAAACTTTCATTTTTAGGATTGTACCAACAAAATGTTTGTCATCTTTGAATTTTCGAAGTGTCCAGAAACTGTGAGAAAAGAAAAGAGGACCAAAAGACCAAGAATTGAGCTTCAGCCATGTATTTACAAAAGACGCTAGTTACTCATTAACAAATAATTTCAGATGGGAACTCATATGGTGAGCTAGGTCATTGAATTGGGTTATAGTGACGGCAGTGACGGATCCAATGCTAAAAGATTTTTTCTTTCCTGGGAAGACATTTTTAGTAATTTCAAAAACGCAATTTTCAAAACTCTCCGGACCCCCTAGGAACGATCGCGCCTACAGCGTCTGGCCAAGGGCCACCAAAAATTCCAGATCCTGGCTACGCCACTGCTTAGTAACACGCTATAACTTTAAACGAAGTTACTCAGTTTCTCCACCTTCTTCAGCTGAACCACGCAGGTGTTGTGATCAAGGCAGATAATAAGTCTAACCATTTGCAGATGTTAGAGCAAAGGCAGCACCTTCTCCTCAATTATTTTAAGACCCTGAGTGTTGGTCCGGCTGGGAATCGAACCCGAGCCTCCGCACGACAGACTGACACCTTACCAATTAGGCTAACCAGGCGGTGGTTAGAACTGTTGGGAAACCAGCTATTTTACCAATTGAGGCTACAATAAGGCTAGAGTAGGGAAATCAGTAAATATAATCTTGTTATAATTCAGTATACAGTATTGTATGAAACACAATGACTTATCTAATATTTTCAAGTTCTCTATTGGAAGTGTCGTGATCACTGTAATTCGTGACAAAAGTGGTGAGTCAAAATAAAATGAAAAACATTCCCGTTATATAAACAAAGTTAAACACTGATCGGTTTTATAACGACTTAAAAAGTGTGTGGAGCTGGCCTGGGTTGTTCAAAGCTTAAAAATTACAGCCGCAATTGTATGGCTATAATATGTAAATTATCGCCTACATTTTCATTTTCATTTAATCACGATGGGCCGTCCAGACCTGCATGGCATCCACGTGCAGTCTCCATTTGCGTCTGTCCTGGGCATGGTCCGTCACTTGCTTAAAGTTGAACCTCGTTCAAATTCCTTCTTAGCAATTCTCACTCAAGTCTCTCTAGGTCTTCCAACTCTCCTCCTTCCCTCCATCTTAAAGTTTATCGCTTCCTTGGCAAGATGATTGCGCCTACCTGGCTGCTCTTAAATCGCTCTACGTTATTTCCCTCCTTCTGGTCCTCTCAAGGTTAATACATCAGTGCAACCATGTTAAAGTTTGTAATAACAACACTTTTTCTTTACTTTCTTCACTTACCGATTCTGTTTTCTGGTTCGTTCGTTGTGCTACGTTTCGGCAACAGTAGTGCCCTCCTCATGCAGAAAACAGAATCGGTAAGGGAAGAAAGTAAAGAAAATCATGAGATATATTGTTTATTAACCAAAACGTAATTAATAAACATATATATTCACTTATTTTCTCTTGATTTCTATTAGAAAGTGAAAACAATGAAATAATGCACAAATTTGACTCTTCAAATTACGTGACTGGTGCGGCGCGACTCAGTCACTTTACCGATATCTCAGGGACACGTGAATGTAAACAATGAAATTTTGTGTGATAGCTTGTTCGGGGTAGCCATAAAACATTACAAAACACATGCAGCTGCGTAAAGGTCATAGTTTTGAAGTTAGCATTTTGATGACGTCACATACAAACCATCCATATAGAGAGATAGACGAAAAGGTAAACCTAGACTCGGTCCTCCTACGGGGAGCCCGAGTAATGAAAGCGACAAAGAAATACAACACTGGTCAGAAGCCTGTGTACCTGACTTAGAAATTGCTGCCAAAGAAGACAAATTGTAGTTATAAATCGGAACCGAGAGAACGACGAAGAATGAACTGAGAGAAGAGAAGTTTTGGAAAAACTCAAGCAAAAAAAAAGTTTAAACAAAATTTGGCTTAAGAGCCCCCGAGTCAAAAACAAGCAGCGCCGGTGAAATCCAATGTGTGACACAGCAAAGTAAATTACCGAAACTCAAGATCACCAAATTTACCGGAACAATCCTATAGATTTTAATCCTTTTTATACTATGTTTAAACAAGAGAGGATGAAGGTAAGTGAGTGAATCCCCTATATAAGTCTAGGGTTATTCCTCTTAAGTTATTTTTAGACATGGTACCCAGCTGTTCCGCGGAAGTTACTCGTGCATTCCGTAGACTTTTCACAAAATGAACTGAGATGAAATGGCAGGCAATGTAGAGCAAAGTCCTTTTATAAGTTTTGTAACTCGAGTACACTCTTTTTTTTTTCTATTTATAAGAACATCGAATTTTTCGTTTGAGGCTGAACGTTCTTAAATATTTTCGAGATATCAGCCTCAAATGTTCTTAAAATATCTTTACTGATTTTAGACAATATAAATGATACATGTACCGTATGTGGTACATTTGTGTAAACATTGATTTGTACATGTACTTTGTACTGTATCAAAATTTAAAATACAGTAGCTGGTACGAAAGAAAACAAGAGATATAACTGTAAGAATTGCGATTTGGTAAATGAAAAAACATGTGATGTAAAATTTTTATCTGCGAACTTTAGTCAAGAAGCCCACCGAAGAGCAAATTTTTTAATAACACTGTATAAATTATTTGCAATAGGTTATCATCATAAACAAATGTTCTTCGCCTTTTCTCAGCCTCAGCATGTTCTTAACTTGTTGTTAATTTTTTGGCGATTTTCAGCCTCATGTTCTTATAAAAAAGGTTCTTATATTAAAAAAAAGAGTTTATATTATTTATTTTTTTTTGGTAATGTAAACGATTTACTTCGGCAGAGTTTCTTTGACAAATTTTATTTGGTACTTAAGTGCACGGATGTTGCTTCCGATATTGGCGAGTTTTTGTGGCAGTGCAAAGTTTATGAATTATGGCGGACAAAAAAAGATGGTGCCAGTTATTTCCGAATTACGTAACTTGTGTCATTGTGACACAGATAAAGTTAAAAAAATCTAAGAGTAAATTCAACAACTTTCTCATTAACATCTTCAAAATTTATTTATAAAGTTTTTGTCTTGCTGGCTGGCGGGCACATTGCGGATAGCTTCTACTAGTAGCATGATTGACGAGTGTCAAACTATCGTAAACCTAAACGCATACGAAAACATGTTAATGTATAATCGAAGTTCGCACATAGTCCAGGTTGTCGGGCAGGTTGTGTTCGAGGTTTCTGTGAATTCTTTGTCTTGGTAAGTATTGAAATTTGCAATCAATATGTTCGTTTTAGCAAGTAGAGTTTACCATGCACAGCTTTCAAAGTTTTTGCCAAGTGGGTGCAATGAAAGGTCAACACTATATGCCATCTCAATGGAAGATTGCAATTCGAGCCAAACGAAAGGCTAATGAAAAGTATCTCAAAAATAAAACTTTAGAAACCTGGGAGCTTAGGCGCAAGACAAGAAACGAGGCAACGAAACAGAGGCGGAATGCCATAAAGAACTATTGGAAAACCAAAGCTGCTGACTTTAAGAGCAACCCAAGAGGCTTTTTCAAAACATTCAAGCCGTTCCTAAGCACAAAGGATTGCTCAACGACCACAGATATCGAGCTGAAAGTTGAGGGCACCATATTTAAAGATCAAAAGCAAGTGTCTGAAATACTTGTTGATTACTTCTCCACTATAGCTGATGGGATCGGTGGTAATAACGCCAAACTTGAATCGCTGAACGACTTTAAAGACCATCCAAGTGTTCTTAGAATACAACAGGAAAGTGAAAACTGGTCAGGCAATCCTGAAGTAAAACCTATTACGCAAGGACAGGTCCTAGCTGCTCTAGAATCATTAAACACTAACAAGGCCACTGGTTGTGATAACATCCCTGCCAAAGTTTTGAAAATTGCAGCCGATGAATTAGCCAAACCACTTAC
>JANCMA020385006.1:2500-11324 GCA_024336925.2 Zoanthus solanderi
TAAAGGAAGGCAAAAGGTCACGAAGAGGCACATATACTTAATACTACTAAGAGTCTCGATGAGTTAAGCTTTGCTCATTTTCTTGTAGCGTTTGATACCTCTCACTTCAGCAATCACCCACAATTATTTCCTGCTTAGGTTAACAAAATTAAAACTATTGAGTGAAGTAGCATCACGGAGTTCAGTGAGCTCTCCTTTACTCATTTTACCACAACCTTTCACTTTAGCACTAGCCTGTAATTCTTTCTCACTTAACTTGTCAATTTTTTTTATGCGCGGTTATGCATTTACAAAATAAGAAGAAGAACTGTCCATGACGTACTATTTACAAATAAATATTATTATACAATTTTCAGTTCTGCTAACGGTGGCACATCTTCCTCCTGATCAAAGCTAACACCGCAGCGATAATAGTATCCAGTATTATGAATTTCACATATCTTGCGACACTGCACATATACTCTCCGAGTAGTATGGTATAAGATCTCAGTAAGATGTTGATGCATTCCAAAAGTCCGTTGCATAGCCGCATCGAAATCCATCAACCTCTAAGCAAAGACAAAAAAAAAACTTGTTCTAAAATGGGTTCTTAGTCATTTTATCTTTGTAAAAACCATCTGGATCGATATAGTTCAGTATCCATTCTCTATACATCCTATTATGTGTCTCTCTGTTGGCTTTATGAAGAATCTTCAAAGTCTGAAATCGTCGAGACATTTGAAACGACGATACACTCATGGGGCGAAAATCTTCCATAGTCATAGACATGTGGACACTTCATTTGTCCATATTACCTCTACAATACTGACAATACAAACACATACATTTATTACGACATACCAGTCTCTCCTCGATCCAGGCCACATTCATACACGGATAGTATCTATAAAAGTTTCTGTCTTTCGTATAGACATGGTAATGGTGAGCGTTCAGATGTAAGCCCCGAATAGCTCGAAACGTGTAATTGTGTATGAGCTACAACAGAGAAAAAAAAGAGTCATAGCCTCTTCCTCTCACAGAAATGGTCCTCGTCCTCGTAGTGATTGAGTAAAATGTAGCCCAAACACCAACTATCCGTGTAGTCCATAAAGGGAGACCACTACGAGAGAGAGAAGTAGAACGGGAATATTATAGGACGTATGAATAGTTTTTTTTGAGGAAGAGGGCAGTGCAGGGCGGTGCTCTTTTTTTTGTTTTCAAACTCAGAAAAAGGCAATCATGCATCATGGATCCAATGATCAGCATGCAACACCTATCATCATCGTAAGAAAATAAAAAAAGAGCTACAGGATGTTGTCGTAATTGTCGTAGCACGGGGGAATGGAGTCAAGGTACTCGTCCAGTTCTTCACCATTTGCCACCTCTTTTTCAAATAATATATCCAATTTGTCCACCATAATCATCTGCTGACCGGGGCACCAACCACAGACCTTGGCTTCTAGAGGGTACCACTGTCAATAAAGATGATCAAACACCATATCAAACATACAGTCTAGGCACCCTCCTCCAACCTACAACAACAGTAACACAGTCAATGTAGAAAGGGTAACTGAAATCTTCCATTAAAGAAATCATCAAACATACAATGAACACAAAACTTCCACTTGATACTGACCGTTCCGTGTTGGGCACACCGTGGTAAGGTGGCCGTGCACTTTCGACATCCTTTCTCCATTCTTCCTCGCCCTCCTCATGTCTTCCAGCCCTATCTCCCCAGCATCTTCAGGGTCAAGCCAGTTGACCAGAAATTCTTTGATGTGGGGGTAGGGCACATTCATCGACACTACAAAATAACATACAGAAAAATGAGTACCCATCACCATACACAAAGAAATTTCTCTAATTCACTCTTACCTTTGACTCTATCTCCTTCCAGCTTTTGGTCCCACTCGGTCCAAGTGAAGGTCTTATGGACCATGTCCATCTTGGGTTTCTTGGTCTCGGGTGGCATTTCATCATCTTCATCATCTTCTATCATATCATCTGAATACAAAATAATTTTCATTAGAAAAGATAGGAAATGTGGGGGTTCTGGCCCACATTATGCACAAGTACCCACCACTTCACAAGTACCCACCACATTTTTCCGAAACCACTCTGGCAGCCAGAGCAGTCAGTCGTTGCATAGGTTCTAGGCGTCTTGGAGGATTTTCTAACCGCCACGCCGAGGCCACAGCACAGATCAACAGAGCATAATAGCTCCACTCTGAAGGATCCACAACACCTCTACGGGCATTTCCCTCAGAGGGAGCTACACACAAACTACAAGCGTGTTCATCACTTGAAGTAGACATCTTACACATTCAGAGAGAGAAAAACGTAAGTCAAACAAACAGTGCAGCAAAAAATTTTTGCAAGTGCCCGCCAAGTCGCACGCTCACCCTTATATACACTTGACCCTAGGCCTATTTGCATAATTACGAAAAAATAGAGATACCCCCCATCCCTATTTTTTTAAGTTTATGTATATTTGCATATTTTTTTCCTGCTCAACCTGTTTTTTTTTTTTGTGGCGGGAAATTCAAACCTATATAAGTGGGAGTTCTGACCCCTGCACTTCACACTTGCCTTTGAGCACAGCACAGCACCATGAGTTCTGATCCCTATTATGTGACCGATGAAGATATGAATGTCTACGATCGTTGGGAAAATCGTAATCTGTTCGAAATCATGGACCATGTTGTGGTGGGTCAGCCTCCATGGGAACAACAACAAAATGAACCTATGGATGTCGACCAAGAAGGGGGTGTCTTACACGAACCTCTACCTCCTCTCTACGATTTCCAAGTCAGACCGTTGACCTATCGACGCTCGCAACATTTAGGAGTAGAAGAACGAGTAGCAGCTGTTCAACTACGTGAGAATGACGTACCCAACATTGATCAGTACAATCTCCTCGAACAATTAACTTTGGCCCTGACGCGATCTATTGCTCGTGTTCTACAACAGTATCCTGATCTCGACGACCGTGATCGTCTCTATTTCACTCTGGGGTCCCAGTACTTACGACCTGCCTACGACGGTTGGGGTGTGACTGTAAGTGAATGGCGTAGCCCCGACTTCCAGCACCGCGTGGGCCGAGTCCTTGAGAATCTGTCTCTCATGTTAAACTCTAACGACTCTTTCCGAGTAGATGACTCCTTCACTTTGAATTTGGTGGTGGTACGCTCTCTACCTCAAGGCGGGGGCAAGAAACGTCAAACAAACGTATCGTGCCAGGCGTGGCCAGCGCTTCTAGTCTTCCTACGAGAAAACGTTCCATTCTACAAATTCCACGCGACGACCGTAACATGTGTTGTGTAGAAGTTTTATGGACAGCCTACAAGAGAGACACTCTCAGATAGAGAGTTTGAAAGTCAGTACAAATTCTCCAGCCGCAAGAGACGGCCCTTTCAGTCTGAATGCTCAGATGTCCAACAAGAAGTAGGGATCGAACTGGGGACGCCCTGTGGTCCGGCTGAACTGGAACAGTTTGCGCAATACTTTGCACCTCGTGGTTACTCTATCGTGGTGATCGATGCCAGCCGGGGCTATCAAGGGTTTCGTTATGGTTCTTGTGATCGATTCTTGGGGCTCTTGTACGACGACCACCATTATCATGCCATTCGTTCCATGAAAGGGTTCTTCACTAAAAATCACTACTGTTTTAAATGTTTGAAACCTTACAACGATGAAGGTTGCCATCGATGTTCAGCCAACCAAGATCACTGTCCTGCTTGCCTACAAAATGGTTGTAAAGACTACGTCACGTACCGTCAGACCCACGCCTTGCCTGCTCAATACGACTGTTCGACTTGCCATAACAAATTCTACGGACCGGTCTGTCTGCGAAAACATCGGACGCACACCTACCAAAGTATTCCAGCCGATGAAACGCATTTACCCGTCTGCCGTACCGTACAACGTTGTCTTCTCTGTGGTAAACGATCTGTGTACCACGGACGCGACCACGCGCATCCCATACACAAATGCTATCACGACGAGTGCCCGTCTTGCTTGGAGTACGTCGACCTGTCTTCTCATCGTTGCTACATCCAGACCGAAGACGAACTGAACGAACGACGTGAGCGGCGACGTCAACGACGCCGTCTGATGGCTGAACAGAGATCCAGAGCTCGAGGTTACAACCCCAATCGACAGCGTCGACAGGTTACTGCTACAACGACGACTACCGATCAAGCAGCCACCGCAGAAGAAAGTGAACAGATTAGCGTTTATTTCGACATAGAATCGATGCAAGAGCCTGGAGAAGAAGAGGGGACTCGTCACGTTCCTAATCTGGTAGTGGCTGGTACTGATACAGGGGATCTACAACATTGGTACGGTCCCCATTGTATCCGCCGCTTCGTGCAGTGGTTGGACGAGCTCCTGGGTGAGGACGACGACGACGACGACGACGACGACAACTCCAAACGTAGGGTCACCGTAGTCGCTCATAACTTTCAGGGTTATGATAGCTACTTTGTGATCCAAGAGTACCATCGCCAAGTCCGTCGACTTACACAAATCCGTAACGGGGGGAAAGTGTTGGAACTCAAAGTAGGAAACCACGGACGTCTTCGCTTCATCGATTCCATGTCCTTCTTACCCATGTCCTTATCTTCCTTCACCGAGACCTTTGGATTTGACGAAGACGACGAAACTCTGGGCCTGAAGAAAGGATTCTTCCCTCATTTCTTCAACACGTCCGCTAATCAGGATTATCAAGGTCCTCTACCTGCCCGTTCGTTCTATGGCCCGGACACCATGTCCAACGACCGCTATAAAGAATTCGACCGTTGGTACACAGAAATCTCCCAGCAGGACGAACCGTACCACTTCCAAAACGAACTGCTCGAATATTGCGAGTCGGATGTTCGATTGCTCAGAGCAGGGTGTGAGGCTTTGATCCTTTTCGTCACACTACCATTGCTTCGGCTTGTTCGCGAGATCTCCGTAAATCACGTCTTCAACGTCAAACCATTGCCTCCGAACCTGTGACGGGATGGAGACTTCGTACTAATCACTCTCTGGCCGCGCTGGAATGGTTGGAGTGGCAAGGTCATCAATTGGGCCGGCCTCTCCAACACGTCGGCAACGTGGGGGAACATCGTATACGTTTTGGTTACACCACTTATCACGTAGATGGTTTCGATCCGTCGACGCAGTCCGTCTACGAATTTCACGGCTGCTTCTATCACGGTTGCGTGACCTGCTTCCCTCAAGCCCGTCAAGAAGTTCACCAACAGTTACACGGCCGAACGCTGGAAGACGTGTACCATTCGACCCAACGTCGCGAACGTCATCTGCGTCTCATGGGCTTTCCGCTCGTCGTGATGTGGGAACACGAATGGACACGTCTCAAGACCGAATCAGCACCCCTCCGAGCTACGATCGCGAGTTTTCGTTTGAAAGCGCCCTTGGATCCTCGAGAGGCCTTTTTCGGAGGTAGAACGAATGCCGTCAAATTGTACGTGGACCCTAGCGACGGACAGCAGCTCTGCTACTACGATTTTACCTCTCTCTACCCCTGGGTAAACAAGTACGGACGTTACCCCACCAAACATCCCACCTTCATCTACCGGCCTTCTGATCCTCGAGACTTGTCTCCCTATTTTGGTCTGGCTAAGTGTACCGTGTTACCCCCGTCCAACCTCTTTCATCCCGTCTTACCTTACCGATGCCAAAACAAGCTCGTCTTCCCTTTATGTCGCACCTGTGCCGAAGAGAACATCTCTCGTCCTCTCCTGGAAAAACCTTGGGTCTGCGACCATACCCCTGAACAGCGCCAACTCACCGGGACCTGGTGCACTCCAGAACTCCAAAAGGCACTCGAGAAGGGCTACACGCTCGAGTGCATTCACGAAGTATGGCACTTTCCTACCAGCCAAGTGGGTCTGTTCAAGGACTACGTGAACACGTGGCTCAAGATCAAGGAAGAGGCTAGCGGATTTCCTCGCGGTTGTACCACCGACGTTCAACGACAACAGCACGTGGCAGACTACGAAGCTCACGAGGGAATCCACTTAGACCTGGAGCACATACAGAAGAACCCTGGCCGAAGAACAGTAGCTAAGCTCATGTTGAACTCCATGTGGGGTAAATTCGGTCAGAGACTCGATAAAACCCACGTGGAGGAATTCACCGATCCTCAAGCCATGCATACTTTTCTGGCCAGTGGTCGCTACGACGTGACTTACGTGAGCCCAGTCACCGACGAACGGGTCGAAGTATACTACAAGATCCACGATCCCATGATTGACGTCAACGCTAACCTCAACATCTTTGTGGCGTGTTTCACTACCTGCCACGCACGCCTTAAGTTGTATGAGGAATTGGAACGTTTGGATCAACGTGTGATGTACTTCGACACGGATTCCATCATCTTCACGCAAGCCACTGCCCAACAATACCAACCACCTTTGGGCAAATACCTAGAATTCAAGGACGAGCTGAAAAGAGATCGTATCGTAGAATTCTGCTCTGGGGGACCTAAAAATTACGGATAAAAGACAGCCAGAGGGACGACCGAGTGCAAAGTGAGAGGGTTTACGTTGAATCGAGAAGGGTCCCGTCAACTCAACTTGGACATTATGATTAACAATGTCAAGAACGAAGTGTTGCAACCTCTCGACGAGGGCAAAGTCCGTACCCTTCGCGTTCACGAACGTACCAAGATCGTGCGTCAAACAAAGACCTACGAGCTGTTCACGTTGCCTCGACACAAGACCTACCGTCTCGTCGCCAACAAGCGTATCTTCCCACCTCCAGATCATCCAGACCCTTTCCTCACTTTTCCTTACGGCTACAACCACGTCGACCCTGAACTGTTGGAACTTTTAATTAGCTAAAAAACATCAAGAGACACATGAACATTGCTGTAAATATCTTTTTATTGTGTAAATATACATTGTTTTCTGTTATCAAATATTGTCTTGGAGTGAAATGATTTTTTTCTTTTTCCAAGTAGCGCACCGCTTCTTCTGTTTTAAATCGTGCGTGTCGTTCTTCGACTTTCTTGACGTGCAGCCACATTTTAAATACCCAACGTACTTGATCTTCCACATCTTCAGCTTCACGCGATTGGTACATGGCCAGCTCACCGAAAATACTCAGACGGACTCTTTCTTGGGGATGGGCTATCCATTTGTGCCAAAATTGTTCTAGGGTTTCAATGTTCCAGGCACGGCAATAGCCTAACAAATCCACGTACTCTTCTTCTTCATTACAAACTCTTTTCACTGATTTGTCTTCTTCTTGTTTAATAGTACGTTTCATTCCTATCACTTCCATGGCTTCACAAACACTGATCACATTTTATGTTTTGTTGGCTTTTTTTATCGTGAAAAAAGGGGTTGTGACCGGGAATCGAACCCGGATCATGGTGGCCACAACACCACGTAATCACCATTATACCATCACAACCATCCCTCGGACGGGGCTCGAACCCGCGACCCATGGATTAAAAGTCCACAGCTCTACCACCTGAGCTACCAAGGGTTGCTTGTGTGTGAAGGTAACAATTTTACTTATACACTTTACATTTCTTACACTGTTTTTGTCTTTTTAAGGGATAGAGTCTTGTAAATATTCAATAAGTATCGTGCTTCCTCTTCTATCTCCTGTTTCTTGAGGTATCTTTGGTACCATTGGAGTAAGGCCTCTTTCAGAATCTTGCTGTGGCATCTGGCTTCCTTATCTCGGAAATCGTATTCGCAAGGACACAAGAACACCAACGGTATCTCCTGGACCAGATCGTTCATCATACGTTTAACACAATGACGGGCACTCCCTTGTTTAGCTTGATTGATCTGTTACTGAATGTATACTTTGTACAGAGGTAGAGCCAACTCGATGTTATTTGGTGCAGAACCGTCCATGAAAGGATTGTGCACTTGATGTCCATCTAGATGCTGTTGGTTGTGTCCCATATAAGATCGATCGGTGAAGTAAACACCTTGGGACTTGTCTGGCTCTGCAAACACCCCTTTGTTAAGTCTTTTGCATTTACGAATATGTTTCTCAATGTTGGCTGGATCTTGATAAATCGTAATGTCCATGATCTAGTCCAACCCAAAAATGATCGAAGAGACGCTTTCTTTCTACTCGTCTTCAGGTAATGGAATTCTCAGAGGAGACACAAACAGTAGCTCACAGTCCCTCACGGCGTCGTAGAACCTCAATTCGCACCTTTTCTTACTCCGAATGTACTTGGTCTTGATTCCTCTTTGAAGACCCTGACCCTGAATCAAGGTTCCCTGCCTCATCTTTTCCCAATGTAAAGGTTGGATGACGTTGTGAATCACCACGTGGGGAATACAAGAAACCCCCAATCTTTCATCTTCTTTATCTCGCAGATGCGAAAAGTTACGACGCAATTCTCCCATCTTTTTGTCTCGTATTTTTTGCCATATTTCTTTTTGCTTTTCGTCTTTTATCTCTCTTTTTCTCTTCAAACGTAACGATCTCATTCTTCCTTCCACCTGCTCCATCTGAAAAATGTCTGAAACATGCCCAGACCCACTCTTTTAGTAGCGAAAAATCCCTTTCGTTTTTTCCACTTTTATGCTTCCGGCTTAGTGGCCATTTCCTAATTACTTTCGATATCGATATCTGATTGGACCATTTCCTTTCGTTTTCATTTTTATGCTAATTACTTCCGGCTTAGTGGCCATAAATTTAAAAAAAATTGCTGTTTAACTCTCGGTATCACTACTTGCTAGCTTGTAGCCTTCTTGTAACACTCCGTTAAAGCATCCATGAGAACATAGTCGGCTGGCTCAGAGTCTTCCGTCCTGCTTAACGTGCACGCTTCTTTGACAGAATGCCACAAGGGCACTG
Organism: Zoanthus solanderi; assembly: GCA_024336925.2. Classification (NCBI taxonomy): domain Eukaryota; kingdom Metazoa; phylum Cnidaria; class Anthozoa; order Zoantharia; family Zoanthidae; genus Zoanthus; species Zoanthus solanderi. The sequence continues at coordinate 11,321 of JANCMA020385006.1, forward strand.
GATC
>JANCMA020385113.1:0-19065 GCA_024336925.2 Zoanthus solanderi
AGATTAAAAGTCAAATTCTCTCAAATTTGTTCAATGAAAAGTATGGGCTCAGGTTGGGAGAATTTAAAAATACAACGGGCACTGAAAGGGTTAAGACAAGGAAATCGAACTGGAGCCTCCGCACGATAGACTTACACCTTACCAACTAGGCTAACTAGGCGACGGTTAATTGAACCGCTATTTTTTTTACAAGTTGTACTTTGCTAAGCCTGTTTTTTTTTTTCTATTTCTCATCTGCAGCCCATTGTGTCAGCGGAAGTCCCTCAAACAACAGCAGAAACCGTTGAACTGGACGATATTAAGCAACGATTGGCGAAAATAAAGAAGTTAGCAAGGCAGTAGCACGTGACAAGCGGTGTTGTAGCTCATGATCATCACGTGACTAGCACTTATTCTTGTATATATTAATTCATGCTTGCCTTAATGAAGCGCTAAAAACAAACGAATGGCGGCTTAATATTGAGTGCCAGTTACATCTAAAAGAGGAAAATTTACAATGAAATGAAATTTGTATAGAAATACAAGATGATATTGTGATTCTTGCCTGGTTATTTTGTTACAAACAACAAGGGAATAAGGAGTTGTGTCTGTGTGTTCCTCTTTGTGTGTGTGTCTCGTATCAAGCAGTGGGATTGCATTCGCACAGAATAAAGTTAACGCTTTCTTTGTATGCTCATCTCCAAATAAACTCCTGGATTTTAAATTTTTTTTGAAAGCCCTGGAAAACTTTTGAAAATTGTGGAAAAATTTTCATCAGTTTTATAAACAAAGCAAAACCTGCAGAAGCATCTGATTTATGGTTGTACTTTTTGTTTTTTATGTAGATTGAATTTCAGTTGTTGCTACTGTGGTAGAAATTACTTTGATGTCGAGAAAGAATTCAGATTTGGGTTCAGTAAAAATAAATTCTTTACCCTGGAGAACTCCAGCAAAACACCTGGAATTTGGTTATCAGTGAATGATCATGTTGTTATTTTTCTAGAAAGCCAGTCTCTTTGAGATATAAATGGTCTTAAAAATTTTCAGGATACGATTTTCCTTTTCGTTCTTGAAAACGTCTTGAAAACTAAACGAAGCTGGAATATTTTGTGTTTAATGGAAAAGAAAGTTTTCTGTTTGGATAAAAAACAGCCTGGTCATCCATGAACCATAAATCAGCCATAAATTTTTTGTAAAACGTCCGTTTATCACAGCGACAGATTTGGACAGATAGTGACATTGATGGACCCAGTAAAATGACCTGCTCTCCTAGTTGTATCTTCGTAGCGCAGTTGGTAAGAGCACTGTACCGATATCACAGAGGTTATTTTGATATTAAAAGTGTTATTGATGGACCCACTAAAACGACCTGCTCTCCCAGTTGTGGTTTCATAACTCAGTTGGTAAGAGCGCTGTGCCAGTATTACAGAGGATATTGTGCTATTAAAAGTGTTACTGATGGACCCACTAAAATGACCTGCCCTCCCAGTTGTGGCTTCATAGCCCAGTTGCTTAGAGCACTGTACCGGTATCGCAGACGGGTCACAAGTTCCAATCCCGTTATGTCCTGAAAAGGCTTCAGTTTCGCAATTGCTTACATTTATAATGTCACATATTTTAACAAATCGGGGCGAACAGGTCATACTTTTTGAAACTCACTTCCCGGCAATATTCAGAAATTTTGTTTTCGTATTAAACCCAATTAAAAGTTTGGGCTTACACGATAAGAAGTGCAAACGCCGATTGAAATTTAAAAAAATAATTTACTTTCCAGAAGCGACAGTAAGTTTACATAGTACATCTTTTTCAGGACGGCATGCATTTTGAGAAAAGCAGATATTTCGGGGCAAACAATGCATACATAATTCTTAGGTACTGCATATAGCTACATGCGGGTGCGTGATATTGTATAATTAATGTTTTCTTTCTTAAATAAATTGAATCAGCATGTTTTTTAAAACGGTTGCGAATATGCCTATGTCAGGGCCGTATGCAAGGGGGTTCCGTCGCTTGCGTATGTCCTCCCCCGTCAGGATTAACAATAAACTTTGTTTTGTATGTAATTATGCTGGAGGAGCTATCAGAATGTTCGTGCTTCCGTCGCTCCATCGCACCCTCCCCCCTCCCCCCCCTTCTTTTTCCTTTCACAGAGAGATATAAACATTTTACTTATATACAGTAAAATATTTTGTTATATCTAAAGAGGATAAAAACCCATCAACATTGTTCGTGGCAATACACTTTTTACAATTAAAATTTTATGCTTGCACTGTAGGAGCCAGGCCACTTTCGTATCACAGCGTAATCAAGATATCAGCTTAGTGCGTGATCAGCGAACGATCGAAATCAAAACTTGTAAACCTTTTAGAAGTGAAGACGTTGTAAGGCACTGCATTACTGTAATTGTGTACAATGCTGGTAGATAATAGGAAGTGAAGACGTTGTAAGGGACTGCATTACTGTAATTGTGTACAATGCTGGTAGATAATAGGAAGTCCTTGACAAGTTTAGTGGTTGGGCACCAGGTGTTATTAAAAGAAAGATAAAAGGAGAACTGAACCCTAAAATTGACTTTTCACCGTTTGAACATTTACAGGGCTCCCGCAAGTCATTAAAAGTCTATTTTGTTTTTTGCAGATTTAAGGCCTTAGAAGGGTCTTAAATTTGCTAGAATTTCGTTTTGAGGTCTTAAAAGGCATTATATATTAAATGCAAATGAAAGTGAGTTTTTTCTGCAAATCGGAAGCAATTTTAACGCGACGTTCGCATCTTTCACGGTTTTAACCAACATTGCATTGACTGTGCCACACCACTCTGAATCTGCCATTATTGATCAGAACTCTTGTTGTTATTCGGTTATAAAATTTATAGATTTTTGTGAAAGTGTGATCTTGTTTACCGTGGAAAGTGTTTATTTGCATTGTTATCTCTTTAAGAGTTTCGTTTTCTGATTTTTTGTATTGAAAAATTGGTCTTAAATGTTTTTACTTTCGGCATTAAAAAGTCTTAAAAAAGTCTTAACCCTATCAGTGCCAGTTGTATTTTTTAATTCTCCCAACCTGAGCCCATACTTCTCATTGAACAAATATGAGAGAATTTGACTTTTAATCTTCAGTAGTTGGCTTTGTTTGATCAATTCTCATTTTCTCATCACCAAATGTCATATTTTTGTATGTGTTATATAAGGAGAAGTTGGTTGTTGATAACTGACTGGCACTGAAAGGGTTAAATTAGTTGTCTCCTGAGCTGCGGGAAACCTGATTTAGGTATAGTAGAACAACTATATGAAGTTGTTTTAAGCTGTTAGACAAGCTGTTCAAAAAAATTTGATGTTTTCTAACGAATCGACAAGATTTGATCAGCGGCTCAATATGTGATGTCAGCGGTTGTTTATGGCGTAGGTTACAATACTAGAATGATTAAAACGAGAAAAACATGGTTACTGTGCGGCTTTTGGCTGCTATAAAAGAAAAACAACTTCGCAAGACATAGATCGCCCAAAAAGTATCCAGATTTGGAAGCACATTCCAATATTTAAGCTCTAAATATCGTAACCTGCGTCATACCATACCGCTGACAATCTCACTTGCGACCACGGTGCCAAAGCTTTTCTAGAGAGTTTTCTTAGTTTCTATATTTAATTTCTCAATTTAATTTGAATTTAATTTTTTTAAAAAAACTTCACAGAGTTAATCTACTATACCAATAGGTTAAAACAAAAATAGGTTAGTTTTAGTATACAGTTCTCCTTTAATGAATCTTTTAAAGTATGTTTTTGCGGCTGTGCTCCAATCCATTCCTTTGGGGTGGTGAGGGTTACACACTTTGTTCGTGACGATGTTGTCATTTTTAGCTCATTCATGCGCGCGCACTATTGATACCGCGGTACAAACTCGGTCTCAACCTTTCTACTGAGCGTGAGAAATTGGAATACAAGTGTGAGTAGGCGTGAATTCATAAGCTCATTTGCACTGCGGTACAAAGTCTGTCTCAATAATCATAACTGCGGCGATCATTCATAAGCTCTTATTTACATCTCGGTACAACCTCAATCTCAATAATTATAACTGCGGCGATCATTCATACTCTCGTCATTTACACTTCGGTACAAACTCGGTCTCAATAATCATAACCGAGACCATCATTCATAATCTCATTATTTACACCTCTACAAACACGGTCTCAATAATCGATGTACACGCCAGAGTTGCATTGATGAACTCACTAAAAATGAGTATCTAAGTAATATATCTAAGTGTCGAGGGACCGGACAATTTCCTTCGTTATAAGAGAGGTTCGAATTAAACGAAATCCCGATGTAAGGAAGTTACTGAAAAATACGCAAAACGTCGTTACACTGGTGTTTTGATAACACACAAAACTTTAGCGATGACACATACTTGTTAGGTCATCCTTAGTTGATTTATGTTACAATCGGAGAGTGTTTTCTACATTTCTGAAGTGTTCTCAAATGCCCGCCGTGTTTTGTCACAGTCTAATACACATATGCACGGCTTAGACTTCTTCATATAGATTCTTCACGCCAAAATAACAATAAAACAAGCCTTTTCTATGTTTTGTACTCTGATAAAACTTGGTTTTTTGAGCAATCAGACAGATCAGAGCGTGTGTAGATTCCTATCTATTTTATAACATACATGAAACAGTGAAATCAAGATGGTACCGAGACTGCAACACAGAATTTTTCAAACAAACAATGTATCTCATAACCTTACTTTCTAAGGGTTCCATTTCATTTTGTTATGGAAGAAATACTTTTATTACATAGATATGAGTGTTTTACCGAAAAATAGACAACTCGTATTTTCCAAACGAAACTACATCCGGGATACGAGTGAGATATTTTCCATATCCTCACTAGCGAAGATATCGCTGACGTCATTCCTTTGTTTTTCGTCTAGTTTTTTTATTTTCGAAACACTCATATTTATGTAATAAAAAGAAAATTACACGTAGGTTTGAAGATATGAAGTTTATCTTCACGTGGAAAAAAGATAAACTTCATATCTTCGCGCCACCGTGCAATATCCTCTATGTACTAGTTTTGTGACCTTCGTTATATCAGGGTAAATTATGGCCTGGAGAGCCAAGAATTTGGTTCGTTATACCGGGGTTTTCGTTATAACGAGGCGCGTTATATCGAGGTTTTTACCCATGCAAATTACTGTAATATTGCCGGGCCCAAAATAATACTTCGTTATAACCGTTACATGGGCTCCGTTATATCTTGGTCCCACTGTACTAATCCGCTAACTGTAATTATATAAAAAGTATAAATGTGACGTCAACTTTGGAATCCTTTGGAAGCGTAAACGTGTTAGATCTTCAAACTAATCTTTCTCTTCATAACTATATATTTAGAATTTTGATCATTTTCAGAAGTTGCTTAAAGATCATTTTCCACATTTCAAACAAAACAAGTAAAATTTTGATGCATTCTTCATTCTTGCACACATTTGAATCAACCAGAACTGAGACCAAAAAATATGTATAATCATTTTATGTTAAGAACGCGACGTATGAATATGGAATCGGTCTCACCAGACAGTGCAAAATTTTGTAATTATATATATTTTAAGACGAGAGACTAGACACTTGCTTTAAAAATAGTTTGATGCGATCAGAGATGCAAACAGCTGGGTAAAATATAAGGAGTATGGGAAATCTCACTTGACGGACAGCGAATGGAAACGTGGAATTGCCTAAAAAACACTTGAACTGATTTATCAGAGCCGGTCCAGTTTTCCAGCCCAATTTTTATAAAATGATGTATTTTTAAAAGTGTTTTCATTCAAAACGCAAGTAAGTCAAGATGTATTTAAAAAAAACGAAATAAAGAAAGAAAGTGAGTTTTATTTAAGTGCTTGGAGTTTATAGAGAATTGTATTAATGCGGTGGTAACGTAGTGGTTTCTGTATATTTAGTTTGTTAACTCGTCGGATATTCAGGAATGTGTTGTGTCATGACTCGATCCTCGAAGTGTCATTGACAATTTGATATGCGAATTACGAAACTGCAGTGAGTGGGCCGGGCCATCAAATTTTGACCTGTCGAACGGCTCCACCGACTTGCTGAGTTTGAAATTGCGATAACAACACTTGTATTTTATAATCAACCTAAAAGCGGGAAATCACTCGCTCTACTTGACGAAATGGACATTGAACCCGAAGATTCTACTTTTCAAGCTGTGTTCGGTGAGTACAAATGATTGCGTATCATTATAGTGCAAAACCCGAGGCCTTGAAGTCGTTACTGGGTCAAGGTGTTTGAACACTCGTGATCGCTTCTGTTATTACAGCGATTTACTTTTCTATTTATGGTTTTTTCCTTTTCAGGGAGTCTTGATCAGGACCCGCTTGACCTGAAGCAATTGGACGAATACCTTTGCAATGAAGAGAAACACACAGAACTGTGAGTAGTTTGTGTGTATCTTGTGGATTGAAAATGCTTTGTCGGACACTTACAAATACAATAGTAGCTTTATAGTAAACTGGTTTATATTACAATATAACTGGGGACATGCTTGAAAATAAGCCTCTCTTTATATTTGGTCTACCGGGACTATGAACCTAGTAATATCAATCTATATACCCCGCTAAAGCATTAAATAATGTTTAGTATTGCCCTTGAGCGGAGTACTTCAAACTGAGTAGGCTGCTTAATTGACTTCGACTAGAAACTAATTGATAATTATTGTTTTTCCAACGCGTTTAGCGGACTGTCTTCTGTAACTTTCATAACAACCTCTCAACCGTGCAATATATGAGAGTTTAAAATATATTTGACCAAACGCTTGGTAATCCAAACTTGCCGCCGCTTTTTCCACGAAGCCGTTTTGTCAAGAATTGTCTCTTTTTTGTTACTTTTTTTTAAATAAAATTTTAAAAGCGCAATGTTTTCTTTCGTAAGTTTTTGAAGAACCTGGCAAGTTCGTTTTGATAACCATTGGAGGAATTCGAGAATTTTAACATCAAAATTAACTTTTTCAGTTTTAAACTTCCGTTTTAAAACAATTCAATCTAGTCTGTATTAAGATTTAAAGTTACGAACTTCAACCAAAATTACTGTTTGTAGACGTTAATGACAAACCCAAAGCTAAAAATAGCACTAATTTATCACTACGTTATATGTTGTAGTAACAATACAGAGAGTGTTATGCTTTTAATATGTGCACTAAATTTTCGCAGTACTTGGCGAATTACTAATTTTCCTTGCACGATTTAACCGGCAATATATGTTCAAGGATTTATTAAGATAGTTATTATGATGATGTTAAAGTTCGTCCCAGATTTTTGATAAGTGAAAAATGAGCGGAAATAGTTTAATTACCGCGTATCAAATTAAAAACAGTTCTAATTGAGTTTTTTAATGTGCAGAAATGGTTTTTATTTTAGCTCAAATCTCCCTTCCCTATCCTAGTTAGTTTTTTCGAGCCGAAACTGATTGTGCGTGATCTTAAAGTTATACTTCTCTTAAAGCTCAGTTGTAAGGTCGTACTTGGGTCAGATTGAAGGGAATGTATGGAGAAGAACTGTTCGTCCGTTCACGAGATTAGCGATGGACGAAAGAAAATCGACATTAATGTTCAGTACCAAACACAAATAAAAATTATTATTTGCAAATCGTTTTTCGCCGGAAAAAGCTTTTAGTTGGCTCAGATTTCTTAACATTTATGCCAGTTCGGAAAGATTGTACACTCGCCATGCGGAAATCAGGTCAAGCGGGTAAATGTTTCTGTATTTTTGAGTTTTTCTCAAACGTTGTGAAGAAAATTGTATTTAAAACTTCTTCCAAGACCGCAAAATGGCATTATAAATAAGAATAGCACGTCAAAACAATGCTTATATAGCGATAACTTTTTTCTACTTCACTATCAGCACAAGTTATGCTTAATCTATTTTAGTTAATTGAAAAGGTCTTAGCGTGTTAAGAATTTGCTTGTCACTGAAAATATTGAAGTGCTGGTTTAGATTGTATAAGGAACGTCGAACATCCAAAAGGCTACCTCTAAATGTCAAATTTGTTACGTTGCATGAGCATTTTCTCGTAATTCCTTTAGTGATACTCACGTTTTGGATATAATTATAAGTGTAACAAAAGACTTGCCTAGAACTCTAATAAAAAAATAATTAACTGATTATTTTTTTCTATATTAAGATAGATAAACAGTTCCGAAATTTCGCAAGGAAAAGGAGGCAAACTTTGGACGTCAAAGATTAGGCAGTATACTACTGATGTTATGAGTATATAAGTTACTTCCGTTTGACACAGAGCCAAAACGAACGATAACTTTTCAAAGCAAGAAAGATTTTCAAACTACTTCATTTAGTCTGATTATAATTCAATTGCAAAGTGTTCCGTCATTGTTTTGTAGCTAATCATTTGCTTTTGATGGTTGAGTTGACAGATTCTTGAAATTAAGTTGTATGATCCTCGTATATAAATCGATATTCGTCGGACATTCTTTTATTTAAAAAACAATTATTTCCTATTTTCGGAATTAACGTTGGGTTGTAAATCGCAGTTGATCCTTTTCGATCCGTTGTCTTCATAACTTTCTGCCTTTGTCATTATCTACTTTTGTTGACACGGCACTTTCTAATTGGAATGATTGAATAAACATTCGTAAAACTACCGGCATAAAAAACAACTGAACAATAGGGGAAAATAAATAAACATTTGCTTCCTGCGAGGTTGATTGCGGTAAAAACATACTTAGCATTAGTTATAATCTTTTTGTGTATTTGGTATTTCTAATCGAGGCTTATTAATGTTGGACTTCAATTTTACTTACACACGACGAACCTTTGCGGTTCTTAGTTATACTGACTTAGTCGCGACGAATAGTAGTAGTACTAGTAGTAGTAATAGTAGTAGTAGTAGTAATAGTAGTAGTAGTAGTAGTAGTAGTAGTAGTAGTAGTAGTAGTAGCAGTAGTAGTAGTAGCAGTAGTAGTAGTAGCAGTAGTAGTAGTAGCAGCATCATTAGCAGTAGTTGCTAGTAGTAACAGAAGTAGTATCAGTAGTTGTAAACTTGTAGTATTAATACAAGTGTTAGGAGTAATAGTAGTCCTAGCAGCAGTCGTAGCAGTAATACTAGTAGTCGTAGTAATAGTAATAGTCGTAGCAGCAGTCAAGGCAGTACTAAGAATGCTTGATCGTTAACGGCTACTTTCATAAAAATAATTAATATTCAAAGAAAAACATAAAAACTTAAATGCCATCACTATTATCAATCAATAATATGCAGCATGATACAGTAAACTAACGAAATGAAATAGTTGTTAATCTTACAAAGATCTTCAATCAAAATTTTCAACTAAATGGAAAGCAAAACCAAAAAAAACAAGATGCTTACACTACGTAATCTTTGCTGAATGTCATCCAAGGACGAGTCAACAAGGACAGCCTGCAGGGAAAAATAGTTTATCATAATGCTGCATTGCGAACCTCCTCTTGACAATTGTATTGATCATATAATACTTCAGAAATAAAACAGGTTCTCCCGTCATTCACAACTTGGTGAAAACAGAGGCGAACGTTTGGGAGAATTCGAGAGCAGATCAATGAAAACCCAAGACGACTTACTCGAGAATTCTCACAAACTTTGCGGAGGTTTTCACCAGGCTATGAAGGTACCAGAAAAAGAGTTTTATTTTTTTCCCCGTCATAGCAAAGAGAAAGACGATATCCGAAACGTGGATGTAAAAGTGTAAATTCTTACAACTTGGAGACAGCCAATCATATTGCACATACCATTTTCGTGCTTCACAGCGCTATGGAAACACACCTGTAAACCATGCAACCAAAGCGTACGTCAATCCAAAATATTTTACAAAAACAAGGTATTTTTCAATGAAACGATTTTCAGCATCAGTGAATTTTAGGTGTTTTATCAGGCAGGACAACTGGTGCAGTTGGTAAGATCTCTGTCAGCTTCTAGTCGCAAGGTCCTTCGTTCGGCCCAGACTATGCCAAGATTTAATCTTTACAGCAAAGGCAAACTTAGCTTTCCATCTTTCCGAGGCCAGTAACTGAGTACTTACTGTACCAATATCTGCTGGAAGCTAACCTGCGATGGACTAGAGTACCACTTGGCAAATTACTTCACCAACACAACAACTGAGTACTAAATGATTGCCCTTTAACCTGTCTGTTGTAATTTTGCATTAAAGTAGGTAGAATAAGAAGTTATCTACTCGGGCTCTACTTCCACTGAAAAAATGTTGCATACACTTATAAAACACATACACTTATAAAACACAAAACAAAAATATCTACATCAAGCTCTAATTACTTAAAAAAACGAGAAACAAACAGCAACAAAAACAGAAAGTTCTATTCTTCAAACAAACCTCTTTCTTCAGCTTTTGGGCAACCTGCGCCATTTGCTCAAACCTGTTGCAAAATAAAAAGGAACATTTTCAAAATGACACAGAAGTCTTTAATCCCACTTAGGACAAATCGTTGGGGAAACTACTAAACCACAACTAGAATAACATAAATGATAGAATCATACATTTTTTACATGGAAAAATGCATCGTAAATTTCCAAGGAAATTACCTGACTACTTTATTTAAAGTTGAACGTACCTGGTTAGTTCGATTCTCAAAGATTTGTTGTAGTTATCCTGAGTTTCCACAAGATCGGACCACAACTGAGATAAAGAGAAGATCTCTTCATAAAGAAATTTAGGCAACTAAACTTTTAAAATCTTTATAAAAGGGTTATGTTTGTTAATTTATTAACTGCACCCGAAACAGTAACAAAACGATAGCAAATCAGTAAACAATTGTACGGCCAGGAAGCCGCAACATCATGGAAAATTACTGCAGCCACGTTGAATAAAAAACTCTAAGAGTTAAAATAAAATCTGGTCAGTTTAAATCAACATGACACATTGGACGATAAACGAACAGTTTTCCAAGCACGTGGTTCCAATAATGCATTGAAATAATAATCAAATAATCATTAACGTTCCTGAAACTGGAATGTTCCTCGCAAGAGTTGATCTGTTCATAAAAACATTTTGGAGTTTAGCAGGTAAAAAGCTTTAAAGGAACGAAAAAAGGCTCGGCTTAAGTAAATAAGTAAGTAAGTAGGTAGGTAAGTAAGTAGATAGGTAAGTAAGTAGATAGGTAAGTAAGTAGGTAGGTAAGTAAGTAGATAGGTGAGTAAGTAGATAGGTAAGTAAGTAGATAGGTAAGTAAGTAGATAGGTGAGTAAGTAGATAGGTAAGTAAGTAGATAGGTGAGTAAGTAGATAGGTAAGTAAGTAGGTAGGTAAGTAAGTAGATAGGTAAGTAAGTAGATAGGTAAGTAAGTAGATAGGTAAGTAAGCAAGTAAGTAGGTAAGTAAGCAAGTAAGTAGGTAAGTAAGTAAGTAGGTAAGTAAGTAGGTAAGTAAGTAAGTAGGTAAGTAAGTAAGTAGGTAAGTAAGTAAGTAGGTAAGTAAGTAAGTGTAGGTAAGTAAGTAGGTAAGTAAGTAAATAAGTAAGCAACAACTTTATTTAGGTCTCAAGTCTTATAGCTGGCCAAAGGCCTACTAATTGGCGACACCATCTTTACCACTCTAAGGTGGGCGAAGACCTTAAATATGAGATACAACATAAACATAGATATGTCTCCAAGGCCTACGGTTTAACGTCCTTATCCTAGAAGACGCCTAAGTCTAACCATCTGCAGGTGTTACAGGTAAGGTAGCACCTTCTCAGTTATTTTAAGACCCTGAGTATTGGTCCTACTGGGAATCGAACCCAAGCCTCCCGCAACTAGGATAACCAGGCGGCAGTTAAGGTAATCAATGTAGAATACTCACCACTTCTAGTTCCCTGGGGCTACATTCGTTGGGATAGTCTAACCACGTGGCCATAGGACCATACATCGACTGTCGGAGAACAACAAATTTTAAAGAGCTCGTTTTAGATTACAATAGACCAGCTTCAAAATTTCTAGTTGCTGCTGATGTAAATGACTGCGGATTCATTTTATACAGTCTTAGCCTCGTTTTGTTGTTAAATATTCAAAAATAATAGTGAGAGAGAGCGAGAAGTCACACCTCCAATAACACAGGCATTTAGGAATATTTAACTTCATATTGAGGCCAAGACTGTACAAATTGAGTCCGCTATCATTGTAGAAAGCAGCAATGACAAATGCGAAAATGGTCTATTTTCATAGAACAACCACAAAGTTACTTGTGTTAAGATAAGTAGAAATGACAAGAAGATACGATAAACCGATTGGTTAGGAATAAAATATGTGTAGATAAAGCGGATGGATTAGGAAGGAAATCCAAGGTATAGGTTTACAAGAAAAATACGCAATGATGTAAAAACTAGCAACAATAAATTTAAAAGATAGGAAGTAAAAAAGATAAGATACGGTTAAAAAAAGTATGATCTGAAAAAGACGTATAGTTCTTTATTGTAGAAAGGAAGATATGTACGTACACTCTACCGGAGGAAGGAGAAATGCAACTGTATTGGGTGGCTGTTAGTCAGGAGGGAGAAATAAGTGTCAGGAGAAGGAGAAGTTATCGGAAAACTTTCTGGAAGCAAAAAAGGACAGTTGAAAGATCCTAGTGGTGTTGTATTCAGTAGCAGGGATGAGTTTGTTGTAACAGATTCAAGTAATCACAGAATTTAGGTTTTGGACAAGAGATCAGGCAGACAGATCAGAACTTTCGGTTGTTGTCCAGCTTCACTGGGGAGTTTCTTGACAAAAAGATAGGTATTAGGTAAGATATAAGATCAGGGTTTCAGTTAATTTTTTAGGGATATGGCTAAAAAGTTTTAAGTGACGGCTAAAAAACTCTAATTATAGAAAGCCCTGGCGAATTTTACTCGGTACACACATGTCCCCCCAAAATGCAGTCAAAGGTCTATTTTAAAAAAGATTGATTATTTTGGAATAAGACAGTGTTTTCGGTAACAAAAATCTTAAATAACTGTGCGACATGGTGATACGTTGACAGCGCAAGACGTATCGCCAAACCTAAAGAGTTCCGACAAATGTTCATTTTTAAGTTTGCAAATTGTATGCATTTGACATTTAACTAAACAATTTATCTTACTACCACCCAAAAAATTGATCTGGCGAAAGCCCGTGAAGCTATGGCAAATATTCCACATAAGTCAAGAGGGAATCGGCTAAATTCGCCGTTCGCAAGCCCTTATCTGAAACACTGTAAGATGAGGATAAAAAAAGGGATCTGAAAAAGAGATAGATGTTTAATTGTAGAAAGGAATTTAATAGGATGTTGTAAAACTAGTTTAAAAAGAAGGGAAGATGTGGACAGAGATAGGAAGTGAAATTTCAAGTAAGAAAGTTAGAAGCTATTAGTGCCTTCAAAATAGTTTCTAGCAAGAATGTGCTATCTCTACTTGATTGAAGTTTATCATTTAAACCTGTGGGAGCCTGAGACTGTTTTATAGCTATTCTAAACTGATGAGGACCAAAAAGCCGATACAGCTGTTATGCAGGGGTTTCATTAACAGCCGGGCACCGGGCAAATTGACCGGCTTTTGAAGATGGTTTTGCATGGCTGCTTTTAGCATCTCTGCAACTATAAATGTTTAATATTTTTAAGGCTTTGCATTAAATTTTACCCGGGTGCCAAATCCAAATGCCCACCTGCTACAAACCTTAACGAAACCACTTGTTATGGCGGCTTAGATTCAAGAGAACTATTGATTTCTAATAGTGTTTTAAGGGGTAATACCCCCCAACGTTGCCTCTGCCTATTTTAATGACTTCAAGTTAGCTCCTACAGTAGGGGGCATTGTAAGGTAGGCAGTAATAGAAAAATAGTTGGAAAACGGTGCACACCTGTAGTGCTCTGTAGTTCATCTTCAGATTGTGTCTCTCTACCTCCATTTCTGGAAACTCTGTAATCCTATAGCGGTTATACTCAACCAGTAACTCCTGCAAAAGAATAAGGAAAAAATCTTTGGTAGCAGGAAACTTCATCTAGATACGATATTTTGGGGTATGCTAAAAAAGAAGTGATTTTTATGGTTAGACAAATTCCGAGGTTGGAATTTTTTGGGTTATGAAATATGAGCCTCGGCTTTGCCTCGTTTTCCCTCAACACTTTTCTCGTGTTCTCCTACGTCATAGCGTTTTATATTATTGTCTAGAAACAGGCGCGATGCTGTTTTATTCCCTTAGTAGAGTCCACACACATTTGTACGAATTCATGGAAAATTCAATATTACGTTTTTTGGACCAAAAGTTTGGAATCAAGTTAAAGGATCGATCAAAACTTTAAGTTTCCAAAGTTTTAAACGGGAACTTAAAGCAGATCTTCTATCCAGTTATACTAGTTTTCACTGATGTTACTTAAATTTGTAGCATGATGGGTTTCGCTTTTGTTACTTGCAGTAAATCTTTTCTTTTTTTTTCCTTATATTCTGTCATTAATGTTATAGTGTTATGCATGTGTCTGCATTTTACCTCAGTAATTATAATATCTTATGATATATACTTCCCTAACTAGTTTTGCAATTAACTTTCTTCTATTGGGTACCTGACTAGATTAGCTCCTATAGTTATTTCAGGTGTCCATCCACTATCCAACTATCAGAAATTCGTCCTATATAACTGTTACTTTTTCTTTATCTAAGTGGAAACAAATTGTTGTTGTTGTTGTTGTTGTTGTTGTTGTTGTTGTTGTTGTTGTTGTTGTTGTTGTTTGATCTAGTTAATTGGAGTTTCAGATGCGAAAGATCTTTAGCCTTGACTTTTGCCAAGTTTTTTCTTAGCTTTCTATGTGTGAATTCAACAATGATCTATTGAGAGTTGGTAGAGGATGAGCTATAGAGAAATCGCTTTCGTGTAAATGTGTCCCCATAGCTTCTCCCACGGACTTGACTATGTCTTCAGCTTTGCAGTTCTCTGATGGTTCAATGCCAGATATTTCAAGACAAACTCTTCTGACGTACTGAGCAAGGTCATCAATTTCACCTAGTGCGTCACACGCTCGTTTATTAATCAGATTGACGTCTTGCTTCATCTTAGATATGTCTGTGCCGTGTCGATCAACTTTGGCATTAGTCGTACGTGATTGTTTGAGGAAGTCGTTATACTTGTTCGAGAAAAGGTTAACCGATTTACTCAATTCTTCGTACTTCTGAGTTAGATCTTTAGTTTGAGACTGATAGGAGCAATCTCTTGTTTTATTAAATCCTTAACCTGTTCAATTGTTATAGCCACAGCGCCAGTTTTGACGGAGGCTTAAAGGGCGTGGCCATCTGCCATAATGGCATATGGTAATTCTTATTACGCCAACTGAAAAGGAAAATGTTAGTGTTTGAAGTTTGCCAGTCAGGATGTCGGATGTTTTTTTAAGCCATGAACTGAGAACGAAACATTTTTTTTTCAAAGCTCAGGGGAGTCAAGTAGTAAAAGAGTGGTTGTTGACACTAATACATACTGTACCTGGTATGCACTGGCTTTTTGTAACTGCACGTTTCCCGACTCAACGTTGGTATACGCTCGGTCAATGTTGCCTTCAATTGAGTCTAGTAAGCAAAAAATTAAACATGCAACACTAAGTAGACCAAACTTAATTATTCTTAGTATCAACGAACCTAATTAGAACTACCATTGAAAACCATCATGTACCAGATAAGTACAGATTATTTTTACTTTAATCAACAGTGTCAGGTAATGGAGGAACAAATAATATTTTATAAAGCCAACAGCAAAGATATAAAAATTTTGTATCTTAATAATGATGGAAGATAGCTGGCTTCAAACATAATACAATAAATAACGTTATTGCGGAGAAAGACAAAATTAGAATTCAAGTGACGGACGCACTTACCAACCATTTCCCCTTGTTCATAGACCATAGTTGCTAAATCTCTGAAAATCTCGTTTATATCAAGAATATCACCCTGTAAACGGAACCAAGTCACAAATCAGAAAAGCGACAAATTCCCATGAAATCCTTCGCAGCACAGTCTGTCATTTGTGCTTCCGTTCCATAGTTTTGTATTTCTTAGTATTCAAAAGCTGGTGTCAAATGTTTAAGCAAAAATTTCCAAATATCTAAAACATTTTATATAAAAACTTTTCAAGCGCCTTAAAAGCAATTTTGAATCCTAACGAGACGCCTCATAGAACCTTCCTAAAAGTCTATGATTTCTATACACTGAAAACTTTTTCTAAGGCACAGATTTTTGAAAATACTAAGCGTGTTTACGGAAAAAATCTGACACGTGATATATTTTTTTTCAAATCTTTGAATCCAATAGAATCTTTTATAATCACACTCACTTATTATTAGTGTGTGGTATTTTATTTTATTGTATTGTGCGTGTTGACTCTTTGGCCTGTTTTCCACAGAAAAACAGCATATTTTTCTTGTGCTTTGAACTTGTCTTTGCTAATGTTTTGAGTAAACGTTTTTTAGTCGTGGATACGCGAAGCGTAGGAACGACAGTTGGTGTGGGTCAGAATATGCAAATTTGTCACTCACTCAAATGTAAACAAAATCGATAGTTCAACGTAAGACCAACTGATATCGACTTTCCAAAATAATGCCGGAACTGTTCTATTTACTTAACGAGGTAATGACAAATGCAGCAACGAGCAACTCGAGAAGCAAATTAACTTGTATGAAGCAACTGCTGAAGAACAGTCACATTTTATAAAAAAGTTTCTTTTTTAAGTTTAGAATCAAAATAAAATCTTATGACTTTTCACCTAACACCATACCATCCGTTCAAAATAGTTCCAAGTCCTTTAAACTATATCCAAAAATGTGTTGCTGTAAAAGGAAATTTAACTATTTGCAAAATAATTCAAGTTTAATGTATCCACGACTCATTCACAGTTTCCTTTGATTTAAGTTTGGACAATCAAAACTGGAAAATCAACCTCAATTTGGCGAATTCTTTTTTCTCTGTCCCGGATCATGTCTTCATCATCAACTATTTGCTCCTCCAACTTCTCCTGTTCCTGCCTATATTAAGATGAAAAAGATCTGTTAACATTCTTAATGAGGATGTACCATCACCTGCAAAGATGAAGACTAACCCTCGAAACGTCAACTTCTTATACTATTTGCTACGATGATCACAAATTTGAATGGTAAGTTAGTAAATCACGCGTTTTAGCGTTCTCGCAGTATTTCTAAAACAACTATCCAACGAGCATTACCATCACCTGGTTCTGTCAGGTTTAGACCAGGGGTTATCCAGCAAGAGTTTGACTAAAGGTCGCGGGTTGCGGGTAGCGGGTTGGAATGTGCGGGTGCGGGTCCAAGGTGCGGGTGCGGGTAGGTGTGTGGGTCCAAAATTTCCGTAAACTTGTTTTTACTGCACTTTGACTGATTGACAGCATAATTTTTCGCAAAATCAGTTGTTTCAGTTATTCCTTGGCGAAAACAGTCGATTGTTTACGGTAGTTTAAATAGTTTTGGCAATCTTTTGTTCTTTTACAAAATGCAAGAAAAGTTTGGTAACCTTGGGTTTAACACAGTGTTTAATCCGAGAGGAGACAGTGACTGCTTCTATTCGGGAGCCGGCCGCTTACCAGCTTGGTACAAACAAGAAGAAAGTCAAAGACGCGGTCTTTGGATTTTTGAAAAGTCATCGGTTTGATGTGAGTATGTTGAAAGTTGCACAAGAGCGATATGAGACGTTTAGATAGATAGACTTTAGATAGATAGATAGACTTTATTAAAATATTACTACAATAAGCAGCCAAAAGGCTGAAT
This sequence comes from Zoanthus solanderi, assembly GCA_024336925.2. NCBI lineage: Eukaryota > Metazoa > Cnidaria > Anthozoa > Zoantharia > Zoanthidae > Zoanthus > Zoanthus solanderi. Next base: position 17,728 of record JANCMA020385113.1, read on the forward strand.
TGCGTAGAATATACAATATATAAAATATGACTACATTTAAAATATAATACGATATATAGAGATAATTCGTTAAGGAAAGGTGACAAATTATAATTATAATCTAAAAAAGGTAATGGTAATATAAATTAATTAAAATTATCGCTGTCATATTTCAATGAACCAGCAATTAAAAAACTATTCTTATATCTATTTGTTTTACAAACAGGAACATTGAAGCGCCTTTTCTTTCGTAGAATTGCACACAATTTAGGTATCCTGCTGATGAACAGTAACTGTTTTGCTATTTATTTTTCAGCAGCATTCTAGTAATGTTTGTTCAGATATATATTTGTAGGTTTCCTTTTGGTTAAGCTCTTTTCTTCCATCACTTGATGTAACTTCTGAAGAAAAGGCTCAACAGTTTTTTCTGCTGCTTAGATTTCTAATTCCATGACGATTTTTTAATTTCTCCAAGCATATCGCATCTTGTCGAGGCTTTGAAGTCGCCATCTGCGGGATCTGTATTAAGCTGGGTGTAAAAATGTTTCGCTTTTTTTGAAGAAGGGAACCAGATATTGGAGTGCCAGATATTAGTTGCTGAATAAACCAGGCATACATGGTGTTATCGAGCTGTTAATCATGGGTAACTTTCAGCGAGTTTCGCTTTAGTTCTTCGCTTGTTTCTAAGTTGTCAGCAAAACTCATGATCTTTGCCTTGTTCTTACGGATATTAGAGATCTACTGCTCGCTAATGAATATTACAAAATTGAATTTAGAGAAAAAGTCAGGATAATCGAGGTCCAAAGTTCGACTGTACAAGGTGGTGTTGAACAGATCAGTTATCGCATTGGTATATTCCAGATTTTCTAGTTAAATAGAAAATAATAGGGCTTGAATTAATACTCACAACCAGTTTTACATAGTTGTTAAAACAACTTCTTTATGATAAAAGCTGTAACAATTGATAAAATTATTATTGACTCAAAGTTGACATTCTGGTCGTACCTTGTTGCTTCATTTAAGAACACAAATGAAAGAGCAGATTTAAAGTTAAGTTTATTTATTAGGTTGTTGCAAAGTAATTGATGTAGTTAATATTAAGACCTTTTTCTAATGACGTACTTTAAAATTTTGGTATTATCTTACATAACCCCTACAAGATGGCATTGAACAATTGGTTGTTGGTATTCCACATCGTGGAAGATTGAACCTCTTGGTTGGATTAATGGAGTATCCTGCTGCACAAATGTTTTCAAAGGTGATTTATACAGTATTCAGTTAGTGTAATATGTTGCTTTCTTGATCAGGGGCGTAGCCAGCATTTTTAAGAGGGGCGTGGTGGGGGGGGGGGTGGTCCAA
>JANCMA020385114.1:0-11323 GCA_024336925.2 Zoanthus solanderi
TGAACATGTACTCCGAGTAACTTGAAAACTTCTACCCTCTCTAACTCCTCGTTTCCTATTCTAATCGGACTAGGGGCATGAATCTGCTGAAACTTCCTAAAACTAATCCACATCTCTTTGGTCTTTTTAGCATTTATCTTCATTTTATTTCGCTCCGCCCACTCCTCCAAATTTACCATAACATCTTGCATGTGACTTTCACTTCCGTTCGGCACCAGTTCGTATTGGGTGCAATCATCAGCGTACTTACAGGTATTGATCGAAACTCCCGGGGGACAGCATTCATCAATATCGTTGACAAACACATTAAACAGGGTAGGTGAAATGACCCCGCCTTGAGGAACTCCAGCTATAACCTCTCCACTACGAGAAACCACCCCTGGGAGCTTAACCTGCAATGTCCTACCGGAGAGATAACTTTGAACCCAGTTCCAGAAACTGCGAGAGATATTCATGGTAGCTAATTTCTTAAGTAAAATGGCGTGATCAACGAGGTCAAACGCTTTGCAGAAATCCACAAATAAGGCATGAACCCCGCAAAAAGGACTCTTAGGCTCGGTGGCATTGAACCAATCTTGGGTTATACTCGCGAGTGCCGTTACTGTTGACCGCTTTTCCTGAAATGCATGCTGGGTAGCGTCGATCTTAATGTTACTTTTATTCAGCATGAGCTGAATTTTCTCAAGAACTTTCGCAGCTTGGGGAAGGACAGAGATTTGTCTGAAGTCGTTATTTATGTCCGTTGGATTACTAACTTTGGGTACTGGACTAATCAACGCGTGCTTGTATGCTGTTGGGTACTTGCACTGCTGTATACTGGCGCAGATGATATCATGTAAGGCAGGCGCTATCTCTTCGTGAAAAGATTTCAAGAGCCATGCCGGTACTTCGTCGCAACCTGTAGCCTTCCTGCCATTAAGATGTTTCAGTGTGGCTTTTACTTGACCGATACTTGGGAGGGGAGATGGTCTATCTTGGAGTCTATCAGTCTATGTCTCGATCAAATTCAATGTCAAGTGATAGCAGCGACCCTTCTAACAAATATCTGTTTGAATGGAAGATGAATCACAAGAAAATAGGAACTACGAGTCCACCGACTTCGTTCGCTTTACCCCCGATGCAGTCAGTGACATATAGATAGAGACTTTAATACTTCGACGAGCCGAGTGTTGACGTAGTTTGGCTGAGAAAACTACAGGAAAAAGCTTGGAGACGATCGTGAAAGGATAAAAGATTTACAGCTACGTTGGGATGGAACTAAACGTGTTACAACATGGTTGAAATGCGATATGTTTGTGATCAAACACAAACTCTTAGGCCAGCGAAAGCTGGTTTCGTGTTTTTCGTCAGCTAGCAAGTTCCAGAAAGTTATTGAGTGAATTTTTATTTTTCATAAAATTTCAGTACTTTAAATAAGTATTCTCCTTTCGGACCCATAATGCTGTTGCTGTAGTTAATAGGAGCCTGGGCAAAGAAGAAAACAGCGCGGAAAAAGTACCCATTGAAGAATAATAGTTTATTGTGAAAGGATTAACATAATTTTTGATCGAAAAAGCAGCAAAAGCTTTTCAAACCAAAATTGTGACCAGAGTCTTTATCAACTATGGAATGTTTTCGTTTTTCAAAAAAAAAATAATTGGAATAATGAAAATTTTGTCTGCGGAGCCTTAAAGGAGAACTGGACCCTAAAATTGACTTTTCATCGTTTGAACATTTAGGCTTAGTAGAACAACTATATGAAGTTTTTTTAAACTTGATGCTTTGTAATGAATTGATAAGATTTGATTGGCGGCTCAATATGTGATGTCAGCGGTTGTTTATGACGTAGGTTACGATACTAGAATGATTAAAACGAGGAAAAAACATGGTTACTGTACGGCTTTTGGCTGCTGTAAAAGGAAAAAAACTTCGTAAGACATAGATCGCCCAAAAAATATCATGATTTGAAAGCACACTGCCATACTTAAGCTATGAATATCGTAACCTACGTCATACCATATCGCTAACAATCTCATTAGCGACCACGGTATCAAACCTTTTTTAGCGAGTTTTCTTAGTTTCTATATTTAATTTCTCAATGTAATTTGACTTTAATTTTTAAAAAAATCAGAGTAAATTTACTATACCAATAGATGCAAACAAAAATAGGTTAGTTTTAGCATTCAGTTCTCCTTTAATAGAAAGTTTCAAATGGGCAGGTATTCATTTGATGAAAAGAACGACAGTATGTAACTAACACTTTTGATACAAATGGGAAAATATCGTAGTTAGGTGGTAAAAATGTATTTAAAACTACGTAAAAATGCTAAAGGTTTATGTGGCACGAAAGAACGTAAAACCTGCTACAAACTAACGAGCAAGTAAGGATCGATTTTTGAAGGAATTTCAATAAGTGGTCTTAAAAACACTTGAGTAACAAATCTACAGAAGCTTCTCATTAAACTGAGCACAGTGCCCAACGAGTGAACTGTGGGGATGAAATATAACCCTGAGCATTCAATTCAATTCATTGTGTGCGAATGCACATGCTGGCATCGGCAATCATATGCATGGAACAGTGGTAAAGGTAATGCGTGCGAAAGATCACGTACTAGAGATGGCTGTTTCTTGATCTCTTGGATGGGTCGATTTAATTTGGAGAGATTGACTATAAGGCTGGCATTATGTAAAATGGCTTACATCAATAACAGTGTTTGGTAAGTAACTGTAAAAAATGTAACCACATCCAAGTTCGTGATTTGTTGCTAGAGGAAAATTAAAACTACATAACTCATGGCATGACTTTTTCTGGTCTGATTAAATTCTGTGTTGAACAAGAAAACAATAAATCTAACGCTTTCCAGAAATTATGTTTTAGTAATGACTCGCAAGTGATACAGAGTTATAATTCTGTTAAACTGCAATAAAAAATGGCTAATTTCGTGTTTCAAAGTATTAAATATCATGTACAACCCAAAGCGACATCAGAACGGAAATACGTGAGTAATTGTAAATCACATGCACAATGCGTGTGAATTGCTGCACGTAAAACCATTTTTCTCAAGAAATGGACTAAGGGCCTGTTCACAAAAGGCGAGATATCTCGGGGGCTAGGGATAACTCGGTCCTCCGAGATATCTCGGGCCGAGCCAAGTTTCTCTACATTTATTTTATGTTCCAGGCATTCCGTTCACATAAAGCCGAGACAACTCGGGGGTGCGAGATATCTCGGTCTGTATGGTAGGGATAGCCATAGGGGTAAAGTTGTCTCGGTCCATGTGAACGGTTCACACCGAGATATCTTGGTGGTTAGGGACACCTTCGTGGATCGTGCGCATGTATTTCTATCAAAACGAGACATCTCGGTGTCAGGTTTTCTCATGTGAACCAGGGACAATTTCATCCCTATACAACACTGAGATATCCCTACCCCCCGAGATATCTCGCCTCATGTGAACAGGCCCTAAGTCAGGACAAACGTTCTGATGAAAAATGTTGTAATTATAATCTTTCGGTAGAGAACTGGTCCGTATTTTAAAAAAAAATGTGAAAAATTCCAAGACCTTTGTAGGAAATTAAGTTTCAGAGTGGGTGACAATAAAAAATCTAAGTTCGTCCTACAAGACGAGTCCTAAGTAGGAGAGAATCTCCTATTAACAGCTAATTTTGTAAGTGCATTGAAACAGGAAATAATTTTTCCATGCAATGCTGAGATAACAAGTACCCTTGTTTTTCATTGCCAATTTAAACAGGCACTGAATGACCACCTAACAATATCACTAGCAGTAACCACTCCTAAGTACCAACGAACGAAACAAAAACTTGATAGCTCGACAAAAATTTCAGACTGTAATGACAACTTTTAATCTTGAAAATTTATTGAGAGACATGTTTTGCTGTTACATACGCCATCATCAGTGTGAATGCACAAGGAATTTTAAAAGATAGTATCAATAAGCACAAACATGTCTGTCAATACGTTTTCAAAATTAAAAGTTGTCGTCATTACTCTGAAACTATATTAGCTAAAAGTGTAAATACGATTCTCAAACACTTTATTTTTCTCATTGGAAGTTAGCTTGATATGGAAAACACTGTGACCAAAAGAGCACTTACAGAATAAACACATACAAATAATAAAATTAAAACAAGAGCACCCACGGCTGTCCATTCCGCTGCCTTGCTTGTTATAGAAACCACCCCGGCATGCAAATATCACAGAATGATGACAGCAATTAATGAATATTGAGGTATTTCACGATACTTATTTCATTTCTAGAACGTTTCTACGAAAAACGTAAAATTCCATACATTTACTTTAATGTTAGCGTCACACATATTGCTTGAGCTACCTGTGGTTTGAATAATGATATTAAGGTGAATGGCGAATGTCAAGTTTGAGTTTGAATCATGACTAGTTTCAATGGCGAATGTTAAACGTAGAGTTTGAATTTAGAACAACGAATGTGGAGTTGAATGGCAAACGTTGAGTTTAAACAATGAAAGCCGACTTTGAACGTCGGCAAGCGACCTTGAATTTTTACAAGAAATACACGCCATAGTTTCTAATACATCAAAACCATTAAAAACATCGAATTTCAATTTCTAACTTATAAGACGTGCAAGAAACGGTTGTCTGACTTGATTAGTTTACCAACTATTTCAGATACCTATAAACACCTAAATCTCTCTAAGTGTAACTATTGTGTATATATACATGTAATTCTTTATAACTATGGTGTAAAATAAAATATGACTTGACTTGAAACGCAATAAATATCGCAAATGACATACAAAAACAATATTTTGCTATAAACTTTAATAAATTAAAAGGCAAAAGTAATTTTATTTAAAACAATCATTTAATCATACAAGATACTTGCTCTGCAAAAACAGCTTTTTTTCAATTTTCTGCCACACAAGCACAAAGAAATATATGGAACAAAACAATGGCATGAATGATTGTCATGATTATGTACACAATATGAGCAACTTTGAAAGAGGAGGCTGAGAAAGAAACTTTCTAGACTTAAACAGGATTTGAATCCGTTGCCTTTGTACCAGTCCTGCTGAGGCCTCAGGTTTAATTTGAATCCTGATGAAGCCTGAAAAAGTTTTTTCCAGGCACACTTATTCGCATATGGTTAAATCTAGCAATTAATCAGGACGATAATTCATAACGATAGACAAGATAAGATAAGATACTTTGGTCAATCAGACAGATCTTCAAAAGCCCAACCTCTCCCAATTAGAATTGACCCTATTACTAGAGCTGAAGTTAAGATGCACTAAGACCTTGAAAAGTAAAAGGAGGTCAGGTTTGACATTCCTGCAGAAGAATGGAAAAGAGGCTGAATTTCAGAAGAAGTTTTATATACTCTGTTAAATAAGAACTGGATCCCTAGAACTGCCAAAGAAAGACGACCTCAGTGAATGCAGTAACTCTCAAGGCATCATACAGTTGTTTACAACCAGCAAAATTCTCAGGAGGATCAGATCAGAATACAGGCCCACCTTGAAGAAAGATTTCAAGACAAGCAAGCAGAATTACGCAGGAAACGCTTATGTACTGACTAAAAAACAACAATTAAAGATTATAATACAGCAGTTCCTTGAGTGGAACACTGCTTTTTGTAGACTTTGAGAAAGCCATTACCTCTGGTATACCTCTCTTCCTCATTACCCACTCCAATACCTTCCTCAGGACCCTGTCAAATGCCTTCTCCAGGCTTGAGAAAAGGGACAAGCAAAACCAATTGGAGTTATAACATATATATGTATATATATAGTTACAACAGAAAATGGTAAGGAGAAGGAAAGGTGACAATTCATATTATGACTTGCAATTTCCTCTTCAGAAAGTCTGTAAACATTTCAAAGCAGTGATGATTACTTGTGTCCTAGCTTTCTTACTCATAGAACTCATGATCCTTGGTGAAGGTCTGCAATAAATGGGTTTCTGTGACATCTTCAAGATGGACTTGACATATGAATAATACGACAAAAGGAAATTTTGAGGGACATCGTCACTGTCTCCAAATTAAAGTGCAACAATGTTGTAACTTTGTGTTCTATCTCTGATAAGACTATAATAAATTAATTTGAACTAGTTTTTGACTCATGGATATACCACAGGAGTAGCAGTTATAGCAGGGACTTTCTCATTTGCATAAAATTTTGTGACACAATGGTTATTGTTTTAGATCCTCCAGCCTGCTTTGCGCAGTTGGTTTGTATATAAAGTGTTTCGATCTGCTGTGTACCATTGTACGGATACTGGTTCTACTTTAGTTTTACCATTTAGTCAATCTTGAGTTCAACTCTTTGATTCGTTTAGGGCACTGGTTTAATTGCTTGCTATTATTAATGCATCTTCTTCAAAAATTTAAAGCTGAACTGAGAAAATCAGAGGGAAATCTGGGATAACACTCTCACTCTTTGACACAAATCTTGAACGACTTGTGTGTGAAGGATGTTATACTAACTTCTGTCTTCTTTTTACAAACCAATAATACTCAGAAAAAATCTGAGCCCATGACGGGATTCGAACCCACGACCTTCCGAAATCGCTCTCAAAGATCTAATGTAATCTACAAGGTCAATTGCTGGGGCCGTGCTGATTTCTATATAGGGAAAACTAAGCGACAAATCCACCACAGAAAATCTGAACTTTTTAAAGCTCTCAGTGGTAATGAAAACACTTCTGCTATTACTGACCACGTTAAAGTCACCGCTGGTCATAACATCAAATGGGATCATTTTGAGATTCTCGCATCCGGAAGAACAGATCAACGTTGTAAAATTAAAGAAACATTGTTAATACAAGAACTTAAACCTTCTTCAAATGTCAATATTTCTAGTGACAAGTTGTCAATATACTAGTATAGTTTTATTTTGTTTAACTTTCAGTCCTATTCCTCTCGCTTTTTCCGTATGGATTATATTTGAATTACAAAATCTTAACTATTGATAATGTCTGTTGGAACATACGAAATGTCAAGTTGATACGATTAAAACGAATATGTTTATCACTGTTGTTTGCATTTTATTTTTGATTAAACTTCGATGGCCACATAACAAGAGTCTTTATGATATAGCTTGTTTTAGGTTTCAACTGAGCAATATTTTATTGCAAACCTTTTAGCTGAGCAATATCTTATTGTAACTCTTTCAGCTGAGCAATATTTTATTGTAGCTTTTAGATTTTGCTTCCAACGTTCATGAAGTAACTGCCGGCTATCAGCGGCTGTTGTGGTTTTCTAATCCTAGATTTTGATTGCTTATTTTTTGTCATACATCAAACGTGTGATCATAGAGTAACTATCAAGTATTAAACGTTTCTTTTCAGAGCTAATAGCAAAATCTTGTTCGGAGTTGTTTAAACGTGGTAAACACACAAGCGGTTCGTACCTTGTCCGACCGAAAGATTTTACTCCATTTACGGCAGTTTGTGATATGGACACGAATGGGGGCGGCTGGACGGTTATTCAACGCCGACGTGATAACAAAACTGATTTTAACCAAACCTGGAATACATACAAGGATGGCTTTGGAACACAAAATGGAAACTTTTGGATCGGAAACAACAAAATCCACCAAATGACAAAACATGAGGAAATGGTTGTAAGATTTGATATTGAGGACTTCCTTGGTAACAAAATATACGCTGAATATGATAATTTTACAGTTCTCGATGAAAATAACGGTTATCAACTGTTTTTTGGGACATACAATGGAACAGCTGGTGACAATCTTCGAAAGCACTATGGAATGAAGTTTGCTACACTAGACAAAGACAACGCTAACAGTTGTAGTTCAAAATATCACGGAGGCTGGTGGTACAACTATTGCCATAAAATGAATATTAACGGACTTTACCTTCAGGAAGGAGAACATAACATTAATAAGTCCGAGGGGATGAGTTGGTACTCCAGAGCTGCTACAGAAAATTTTTTCTTATTGAAAACCACCGAGATGAAAATACGACCAAAGACACATATGTAGTCTGGGGCGGATGATAATAACGATAATAACAGAACTATTAGGAATAAGAATACTAATAGTAATGATAATGATAATGATGATCGGATGATGATGACGATGATGATGATGATCGGATGATGATGACGATGATGATAATGATGATAATGATGATCGGATGATGATGATGATGATCGGATGATGATGATGATGATGATGATGATCGGATGATGATGATAATAATGGTGATGATGATGATCCGATGATGATGATGATGATGATCGGATGAGGATGATGATGATAATGATGATGATGATGATTATGATCGGATGATGATATTGATGATGATCGGATGATGATGATGATGATGATCGGATGATGATGATGATGATGATAATGATGATCGGATGATGATGATGATGACGATGATGATCGGATGATGATGATGATGATGATGATGATGATGATCGGATGAAGATGATAATGATGATGATGATGATGATGATCGGATGAGGATGATGATGATGATGATGATAACGATAACGATAATGATGATAATGATGATGGGGGATGACGATGATGATCGGATGATGATGATGATGATGATCGGATGAGGATGATAATGATGATGATGATCGGATGAGAATGATGATGATGATGATAACGATAATGATAATAATGATGATGATGATGATGATTATGATCGGATGATGATATTGATGATAATCGGATGATGATGATGATGATGGTAGTGATGGTAGTGTTTGTGATGATAATAATAAGAGGGACAATGAATGATAACTTTGTAATTTCGCTAAAAATTAAGTCATACAGCCTGTTCTGCTACTTCGTTCTTACATTCATACACTCCCCGTTTTCCATGCACTGTATAGATCGTCAAAACTCGAGCTGCTTTACATTAATTGTAACTTGTTATTTACTTTCATTAACCCCTCAAATGTAACTGCAAGCCTTCAAACCTGGATTGATTGTAATGATTGCATGTAATATTGACACCTACTTCAATAAAGCTGCTCGGCACTACTCCAAACAATGTGTGTTACTAATACATGAAATGTTTTCTATTCGGCTGAGCAAAGTGAAAGTAAATAGAAAATCGTTATAAAACGATGTAAAGAAAGCTTATAACAACTGCGACAAAAAAAATGCCAAACTTCTAAATTATGTTTGAATGGAGTAGATTCAAATTTGTGTTTAGATCTTACAACCGCCACGCAATTTTTCACTCGTTTTTTCTCAATCACGCATCAGGCACGATTAAGTTTTCAAGGATTAGTTTTACGCATTTTTGAAAACCTTCCAGCCAATATTTATCAAATAACCCTGCAAGTTCAATTTAAATTCATAAAACTAACGTATTTAGCACACCTTGGCAATTTTACGCGGCCGCCATTGATTTCTTGATTCTTCCCAGGTTCCTTGGAACATACAAACAAAAAGCAATGGGTTCGAGTTTGACAGCAAGATTGAAAAACTAAAAAAACATGTTTGCCCGGTGCTTGGGTGCGAAAAAGAGAATTCCACGTCTGGTGTCCCCTTCCTATATCATCACTACCCTAAGTATACACCTTCATGCAGTTTCATTTCGAAAGGTCTGTGTCTTCACTTTTCACGTCAGTAAATCTTAATGGACGAGTTCATTAAACGAATATTTAATCAAAGGTATCTTGTGGATGCTCGTACGTGGAGTGACCCGAACACCCTCGGCTTCTTATGACAAACATGACAAGCTAAAATCACGAACGAATAACAATTCATGGTTTTCACTCAATCCCAAGAGACACAAAAGACAATAGACATAGCGGCCATGTTGGTGTACCAAACAAAAGAAATAATCAAAATTATTTTGTTAAGAGTACACTAACATGGTCGCCATGACGTCAGGTGAAAACCAGCAATTGACTCATTGGTTCTCAGTAACTTTTAATCGATTAGATGAGCAGTGATACGATTGAATAAAATGACTTTCTATTGTTACACTTCTTCCCCCACCACAACCATTCTAATGCTAGTGGATTCTCAACTCGCAAAAGCACAACCACAAAGACATAAATTGATTGAAAAAATTACCCTTTTTCACAACAAGAAAACAAACGGAAATTTTCATGTGAACTACATTACCTTTAACATACATAGCTTAGGAACTTAGCAAACTTCTCTGTCTCTTCTTTCACAACAATCCGTAAACAAGATGGCAACAAGGCAAGACTAATTTGATACGTTGAGTAGTTTTTAGAAAAGGATCAACAATTTATCAAACTAGACGCATAACTGCGTGAACTCGGGCTTCTATGCTTAGGAATGTTTGAAAGGCATAAAATCTGGGAAAGATCGTTGTTTAGTTTACGTCTTCTCTTTTTGTAATGAAATTCAATAATAAAAATGTTGAAAAAGATATATAGTTTACACATATGGTATTAAACTTTTAATTTACCACTTAATTTCGTACTATTGAGCGTGGCTCTGTGGTTAACTTATGACTTTTGTGTGAATGGAAACAGTTCGAATCTTGTTCTGACTTTTCTTATTTTTAATTATTTTTTCTTTTCCTTTCTTTTTTTTAAAATTAAAATTGCCTATAAAGCATTTACTTCTCTTTTTGTAATAAAATTCAGTAATAAAAATTTTGGAAAAATGTATGGTTTACACATGTGTATATGATATTACAATGTATTATATTAATAAAAACGTTAATTTACTGTTTCATTTTTCATCGAAAAAAATTGTAAATACGATTCTCAAACTCTTTATTTTTTATTGGAAGTTTGAAGAATCTCGTTTGACTCAAACATTGATATTAAGCCACAAACTAATCTGCTCTGTGGTGTTTAACAAAATTTTCACTTGACTTGTTAGCCGAAAGATCTGACAAGCTAATCAAATTAAAATTTAACGAACGCCGTTTTACAAGTAGTTAAATTTTACACCGTAGTGAAATGAGAAAAAATTTTGAAAAACTAACGCTTTGGACTGTAGTCCTTCGTCGGAGTGAATTGCATGGGTTACAAATAAAGAGGTGTTTATATAGCGATGTAAAACAAAATAACGCACTGATGAGATAGGTATGTAAAAACAAAAGGAAATAAAAGGATAGAGATGTGTGAGAAAAAAATTGTTTAAAAGACAATAAGGTTCCGAGACAGCAGAAAGTTAATGAGGGTCTCCCAGGCGGGGTCCTTGTTCCCTTGTTCCCTTCCATTTTTTCCCTATATTCCCATGTTCTCGCAGCTTTTCCTTATTTGTTCCCTATAACATATTGGCTTACTACATACCCACTACCCTTAATTCCCCTACCCCCCTTAAAAATTAAGTCAACGCAGAAGAAACAGCGTTCTAAACATAA
>JANCMA020385216.1:0-11323 GCA_024336925.2 Zoanthus solanderi
TGAATGGATATAAAAACTATAATAATTTGTATTGTGTGAGAAGCGGATAAAAAATTATTATCATAATAGACCTGACAATAATTTTTTATCGGGCTTCTCATTGTACTTTTCCGCTTCATCTCCATAATATTTAGTTCCTTCTTGAATTTACCAGAATATTTCTTTATCGAGTACATCTTTTTACCCTCTTCGTGTTGGTTTACTAACTTTAGAAGGGATCTTGATTTTTCCAGATACGTTGCTAAGCCAATTGTCTTGTAAGTTGTCTCTATTTGAATCAAACTCTGCCACCAGATGATCTTAGTAATTAGTCATTCGATCTACATCTGACTCCGGATGGTACATTCGTTCTTTTGTATGGAGCTATCTTGTCTTTATTTCAAGATTCTTGATCTCTTCAGCTATCCAGTTAACTATATTAAAGCTGTAAGTTACGACGGGTATGGCTAGGGTGTTTATTGCTTCAATCTCGTTTAAAGCATTCAATTCACCTTTTAGGACCATTCTTATTCTTCTGTAATATTCTTTCCGCATTTTTTCTTCCATTTTCGAGTGTTGTATTTCATCGCCTTCATTGATTCCAAGGTAATTATATGTTTCTTCTTGGTCCAACTCCTTTATGACGGCGTCATTGTTGAGAACAACATACAACGGGAAACTTTGCACATTTATCTAGTCCAAATTCCATCTTAATATCATCGCTGAATGTTTCTACGATGTCTAGCAGTTTTTGAGGTTGTTATTCATTCATAGCCTACACCTTCATGTCATCCATATGCAAAAGGTGATTGACTTTCCTTTTGTGGCTTTCATAACCATGTTTCGTGCTGTTCAGAAGAGTATTTTAATGGGCCTAGGGCAAGGCAGAAAAGGAGCGATGACAGTGAGTCTCCTTGAAATATGCCGCTATTGATGTTGATTATTCTTCAATTTAATTCAATTTTTAGTTCAGTACCTTTTTTTTGCAAGTATAAAAGATAACAATATATGAATATAAATATAAATATAAATATATATAAAATAGTGACTCACTCATCAGAAGATTTCTTCACATACGCTACAAGTAACTATAACGATAAATAGTTACAATATTAGGACGTGTTTGGTGTGCGATTGCAAGCGTTAAGCAACAGTGCTTTTAATCTGTGGCGGCAGGAAGAAACAAGTTCATTGCGCTTGTTAAGCATGCATAATTCAGGTTGGCGTATGATATATTTTTCTAATTAGCATAGATTCCAGCGTTTATTTGTAGTACTATAAAGTTTGGCTTTAGCTAGTATTTTCCAAAAAATTGTGTGTTCAAGCAAACATATCTAGACTTTAAAGGACACACAATATCTTGGAAAATACTAGCTAAACTATATGATCTGGATATGAAGAAGATAGTTTCCTTCATTATCTCTTATAATAGGTAATTAATTCAAGTTTAGAAGAAAAAATAGCAATAAAACCTGACGTTTCGGCTAACTAAAATCAAAACTGTAAAGCTTATCAAAGCTAAAAAGAAGTAAATTTGCATAGAGTGTTATTAACGCGTTATTGTCAAACAAATACTTTTGCACGGATAGAATCTGATTGGATGCTCAAATCAGATCTTAACTGACTAACGCAAAGCATTTATTTGACAAGACAATCGAACTTGTTGCAGCATCTCTTTAACACTTTGAAGGAACAAAGTAAGTCTCTTGGGACTTTGTTGGAATGTTCACTTGCATAATGCTTGTGCCCAGACGAGGACTTGCTCCGATGCCCTTCTACGTGTGCGAACAAATGCCCACAGGTGTAGCCAATATAATTCCCTGTGTCACACAGATTACATTAAACTACAGTGTTCATCAATTAGCTGTGGTTTTGTCTCGTGTGGGAGGAGTTCAATTTTAGGTGAAAAATGCTCTGGATATGCAGAAGGAAGGTAATACCCTCAATTATCGCTTATAGTAGGTAATTATTTCAATTTTAGGTGAAACATGCTTTGAGTATATGCAGAAGATGCAGATTTTAGTAAATTATGTGGATCCGCAACACTACACCCTGTCACAGGTCCTGAATATCTATGTAATTAAAACTAAAACTAGATATGACTTCATCTGGCCATTTCCGGAGACGTTATATTTTTGCTTAAATGCAAACTCAAGTCAGTGAATTTCAGCCTTCAAAGAATTATAAACAAACCAACGTGCTATGTCTGTTGGACACTCACATATGTGGACGTGCTGAGACTAGAAACACCAAAGAACAACTTATGGCCCTATCGTTGAAAAGGAACAAGTAGAGGGAGCTCTCTCAGAGGTTTCGAGATGTTTTCTTATTCCATCCTTGCCTGACTGATTGAAATATGGTAACTCCTCTTTGAAAAGTTGTTAGTTTTACATTTACTAATACCATAAACACATCGACGCCAATGGTACAAATTTTAAAGTGTAATTCAATTTTTTCATTTTTGTTTTTGCAAAGTTAATTTTTGTTTAAAAGAGTCCTTTCCGGGATAAAAAAGAATTTTTGGATCGTAACATAGAACTCATTAAATGTACTTAGATTATTTTGGTTTTCATTGTAATTGTAATTTAAAATAAATTAATATTTTGTGAGTTACTTAGATTGTATTTGTAAGTTATAAAATGGGTTAGAATTTTGTGAGTTTGCAGTAATAATGAAATTCTGACCAGTACTACATAATGAGAAAATTACATGAGCCGTTGAAAATAAGCCCAGTTCCTCAAAACCCGATTAGCGCTAAACCAGGGTTAATTTTTTAATGCATGTTCCTGTTTCCTACCTTCTATAGCTTACTTTGGGCTGGAATGTTGGAGTTGATATGTTTCTTTTATCAATAAAACTTTACTTACAAAAAAATTAGTCTTTTAATTTTGTCTTAATCCAGGACTAAGTAAATTAGAGTTTTGAGGAACCGAGCCAAGAATTCTACTTGCTCATTTTTCACTTCTTCTAAATTTGGTAATACTGTATATTTTCTTGAGAATCAATAAGGGATAAAATACTCTGAATAACTACGCTACAAAGGTGGCCATAATGCCCACTTTAATGGTTCAAGTTAGCTACAGTACTAGCCTAACCCAAACCTAACGTGACCATAGTGCACATTATCGTACTAGCATTCAGGCTCACAATTTTTATGGTAGATTTAAGGGGTAATGCCCGCTACCAACGAAGCCACAATGCCCATTTTAGTGGCTTCAAGTTAGCCACTAGCACATAAATTGTTCTATATATATATGCTTCAACGATGATTTTCATGCACATGGCACAAACATTATGCTTTCAGTATAATGATTCCTTCATCTCATAATATTAATTATTCACTTCTATTTCTGTACATATAATGTATTATCAATGACATATTTAGGAATCTTTCACTCATTTGATATGCTTACTTGTGATAGCTCCTTTCAACACTCAAAGATAAAACATGTATCTCTCTAATATTCTAAATTTAAGATACAAATAAGAGTGAATTCATGGCTTTTTTAAAACATATTAATTATACCACACAATAACTTGAGACTTTTCAAGATTGGTGTACAATATAACATATCTTACGAGTTTTTGATAAACATCTTACCAGTCAAAGCCTTGAGCAAACGAGTTGTCGATAGCTGGAGCAATAAGTTTGGCTGCACCCATTATGTACTTGTCTGCTTTTGCTTTCCTGTACAAAACAACAAAAAATATTTCAACACTATTAACAATAATAGTTATAATAATACAACTAATATCGGCAATAGTAGTAGTAATAGTAATAGTAGTAGTAGTAGTAGTAGTAGTAGTAGTAGTAGTAGTAGTAGTAGCAGTAGTACTAGTAATAGTAAGTAACAAGGAGCTATACTTGCATGGTCTTTTCACAGATTTTGCAAAAGCTAAATTAATCTTATAATAACTGTAACAACAGAAAGTGACACAACCAGAAAGAATTACATTGGACTAACAGAAAGAATTACATTGGACTAACAGAAGGAACTTTTAAACAACGTTACACGCAACACGAGCTTTCTTTTCGGAACAGAAATTATTCAGACAGCACAAAAATATCTGGACACTCAAAGACAATAACACCGATTTGAACCCTGATATACCTAACATTAACTTAATGAGCAAAACTAATCTTCCACACAGAAGAATTATTTTGGGAAAATGAATATAAAAATGATTAAGATATGCATCCATACTTCTCTTTCTCAATCTGCCTTAGTCTATCATTTCTGATAACCTCCAGGATCAGAGTTTGTTGGGTGTCATCCTGTTGATAGTAATAAAGAACCATGAAACATGTTCGCAGTTTGTAGTAAAAACTAAAATACCTATTACTTCCCAAGAAGAGCCACAATTATAATTATCGCTATCTATTTTAGTACTGATATTAACGGAAACGAAACAGTTGTGTTTCATTTGAAGAAATTGCTTTGGGCAATTTGAATGGGCAGCAAAGAAGCCCAGCAGTTTGGTTTTCCAGATTTTGTAATGTTGGACATTGCAGAACTGATGGAACTTGTTATTAAGATTTTTACATTCCATTTGGTTATGTATATTATAAACTTAATTCTACAGAGATGTAGATGCTTGTTTTAACAGGCAGATATGTGTACATCATAGGTGGGTATGGAAAGGGAGAGGAAGTCCTTAATGAGGTGGCTACTCACTTTTACAGCAGGAAAAATCACACTTACAAATGGGTAATTTTACCGACTCCCGGCTATTATCTTCACGCCTGATTACAGAGATGAAACAGCTGTGTGTCATTTGAAGATATGTCATTTTAAAAGTAGAATTTGAATGGTTGAAGAAAATTGCTTTGGGCAGTTGGAATGGTCAGCAAAGAAGCCTAGTTGTTTGGTTTTCTGTAAGGTTGGACATTGCAGAACTGATGTAACTTGTTTTAAAATTTTGATACTACATTTCAATATTTATATTAAAGACTTAGTTCAATTTTGTACATCAAAGGTAGAAGGTTGAGGGTCAGTAGGTAGGCCAAAGAAGACCTGAAGTAAGGTAGTAAAAGAAGCCATGAGGAAGTTAAACATTACTTAAGATATGGCAGGGGATAGACAACAGTGGAGGCGAGTCCAACCCTAGGAGTGAGAAACTAACCAAAGAAGAAGAAAAAGAAAATGATGATGATGGTGATGGTGATGATTAAAATGAATACCTTGGGTCTCCAAACCAAGTTGAACATTCCATTACTGATAATTAATAACCTGGTTATTAAGATTTTTGTTTTCCATTCACTTGCGTATATAAAAGGCTCAACCATGTACACAGTACCTTGAGTTGCAAACAGGCTGGACATTGCAGTACTATGTAACTGGTTCTTAAGATTTTATATTCAATTTGGTTGCCAGTTATTTGCCCTGTGGTTGTTTCGCTCCTGGTCATTTTGCATCACTTCTTAGGTCGTTAACTCCAAATCTTAGGTTGTTTCGCACATGCTTGATTCGTTTCGCCCTTACTTCATAAATCTACGTAAATATAGTTGTTTTAGAATTCTCTTTATTGATTTCTTACACTTTTATCAAGAAAGTAAGCATTGCAGGAAGTTCGTTTCCACAATTGTTGGTGGCCATATTCTTAAATAATTACAATGGCAGTACAACATAACTTTGTGTTCGTTCTCTTCCTGCAAATATAAAACAAGCATGATTTGAGATTTTTGAAAATTAGTGGGGGTTTTGTCTTTTTAGGCAAAGGCTAAGCCCACTGCCTAAAACTGTGGTTGCCATGAGCAAGAGAATATGACCATAAAATTACCTGCTATAAAAAATCCTCATGAAGTCAAAGAAAACAAAAATGACTCCCACTGCCCCACAGCTCTTCAATGGGTAGGGGTTGCTAAGAATCTCCAGGATGACATTTAACATAAAAATGGGAATAATATTTGTGACTTGGAATATATAAGTCTTTGTGGCAAAGCAGCGAAGGTGCATGAAGAACTGAGAAAGTGGAGAGTGGATGTGTGCTGAGTGAAAGATGTAAGATAGAGAGACCAAGGAAAAAATTACCCAGTTGTGAGTGTGATTTTTTCGGCTGTAACAGCTAGTAACCACCAAAAAGGACTTACTCTCCCTCTCCATACCCGCCTAAGATGTCCACATTTTTGCCTGTTAACACAAGTATCTACATCCCTGTCGGAATCTTAGTAAAGGAAGAGTTATGTGAAAAAAATGCTTTTAAGTGAATCAAAACAATTAAAGATTCAAGACTTGAGCTTTTTAGTTTAAGACCAGTTTGAAAACTTTTCAATGTCCTGGAAAATTTATTTTCATTCTCCAAAACTTTTCATGGTTTCCAAATCCTGTACAAGTCTTACAGTTAAGTTTTGCAACATGCCTTGCTTAAAAATCTGGACAGGATTGGAACTTGTAAACCCGATATTATACATTACACAATCCGAGCTATGTGTATCCTTTGTTAATTTTTTTTATACACAAAACACAAAAACTGAACTGGACATGGAGATATTAATTAAGTTGATTTTTGTCTTAAAGATTGTTGACATACCCCTGATGCAGTGTATCTATCTTCATCCTCTATTCCTAAACTGACTGATAACAACTTCTGGAATGTTTTCTTCATTTTGTCGCGATCATTCAATGCATAATAACATAGCAGTAAATTGAAAGCTGCTTGAAACCCAGCTTTGTCCTCCACAATATGTTCAAATGATGTCACAGCATCACTGTACTGACCAAGCTTTACAAATGCTATGCCAATGTTGTGCATAATGTTCATTCTGTAGGTTAAAGGAGGTTACATCAAGAACAAATAATCTAAAAATTTCAAGTAAGAACTACAATAAGTTTTCCATGATTAAAAGTCATTCTTCCTAAACCACAAACAAACAAACTTTCCAATTGTTTTATACATAAATTATTAATTGTTCCATTTATTCCAAAAATATTTCAATCTTATCAGGGTTTCAGATAATTTACATGGAAGCCTGAGAACAGTCCAGTGCTTGTGGCTTAATCAACTCTAGATTGAAAAGTTTTATTATCTCCACAGAAAAAACACAAAGCCAGTGATCTGAGCAAACTATTGTTCTGACAAAGGACTAACACTTGAAACACAAGCTTCAAGCTTTTCGCACAGCAATACCAAGAGTTTATTAACCCTTTTACAGTCAACTCTCGCCTTACGGACACCACGCTATTACGGACACGACAAAACCCCCCGATTGACAATACAAAGAAATGACTGTTGACAGCTCCCGCTATTACCGACTCTCGTTATTACGGAATTACGGACACTTTGTGTGGTCCCAAACACACATTTTTGTTGTTTTAACTCTCGTTACAACGGACACCTCTTGAAATTACATACTACAGCCTAGATATATTGCCGTTGAAGACTGCATAAATTTTGTTGTGTTCATGACTCGTTGACCTTTAGCCTACCGTACATACTAATTGCGCGGCATTTTATTTGTTTGGTGATTGGAAATGGGTTTGCGTTTTCCAGGTCGACTTTTTGCTGTCTCCTCGCTAGTAATTCCCTCCGATTCTAAACGCAAGGCCATCCTTGCCGTTTCACTACTTTGGATGAGTATATCAAGTCTCTCTAAGTAAATTGTTTTACCATAGAATTTAAAAATTACTGGAATCTCAAGTCCCAAGCCCGCTCCTCTGTTTACTCGTTTGCCACAGACAACTGCAACTCCATGGTGATCGTCTCTTTTTAAAAAAGAAGCAATTTTGGATAATCCCAAAGGAATGTATCCAACAATGCGTTCATTTTCTCCCGTAACAGCCACAGCATATCTATCCTTAGTGTTTTCTGGTTCTCGTTGAAGAGCCAACACTTGATTGATCTCTGGCTGAAACACGTCTTTGTAGGCATGGTGTCCTCTCATCCATGAGTAATACATCTTACATTCTGTGTTCTGCTCTTGACTTCGCATTACTTCAGACTGAATTGCTGAACTGTCTTGAATTGTATATTATAGTTACAGATTGATCAATACTGTAACGTGTTCTGTGAAGATTGTGTAAGCGCAGAGTGATACTGTAGTGTGTTTACACTAAGTGATGTCACCGGATTTCACACATTCGTTTATACAATGCATTGTTGGTCTCTTGTTTCAAGCTAATGAATCACAAACACGGCTATTCCTGGCTGGCTAGCTTTAATATCAGTCTCATTCAAGTCATGCCTAAAGAGAAATCAACCAGAAGAGCAAGAAATGAATTGTCGCTTGAACAGAAATTCCGAATTGTTGAAGAATATGAAAGTAGTAATGGTTCTTTGGGGATACGCAAGCTTGCCGAGAAATACACATGCGGAAAGACGCAAATAAGTAACATTATCAAAAACAAGGAATCAATTAGAGAAGAATATGAAAAGGGACTTCCTCAAGGAAAGAAACGAAATCGCACTTCTCAGTTTACCGATTTAAACGATGTAGTCTGGGAGTGGTTTAAAAAGAAAATCGACCAACGAATTCCTGTCGATGGGCCAATGATTCGGGAATTTGCTACTAAAGCCGCCGAAAAGCTAGGTTACTGCTCGGTTTGTTATAGACATTTTCTTTTTACCGTCTTTCACTCTTTACACGCACTCAGGATTAAAAAATTAAAATCTGTTTATATACTTTAAAATTGTTTGTTGTTAAAAATCTGTATTATATATATATATGGTTGAAGTTGATGGCTTGCTATATTTTTCGATGATATTCTCATCCTTATCAAGTCGTCATCTTGAATACACCTGGTGTACTTGGTGTGTGTTTCTTAAAATTGTCCTGATGTTTCATGTAATTCATGTAGTCTTCACTACGTGTTCTCAAAACTTGTCTCGTGGTAAACTAAAGTAATTCCATTCTTTTTTGAATTTATTAACTTCTCTGCAGGCACCTTATTTATCCGTACACCTTCTGCTATCTGCCTCAACATAGCGTCCTTACTATACACACCCGTTACTGCCATTTTGAATTCTTGCAGCTCAGCGTTGTGCTTTAATTTCTTTGCAGTGTCTCCATACTGCTGATTTTTCCCCCTTTTCTCCATGCTTTCCATGTGCTCTTTTCTGAACAAAGCTAGGTTATAACTAGGAATAGTTCTCACTATAGCTGCCCCCGCCTTTACTAAGACTTATATTTTGTATGGTCATTTAATTAAACCCGTGATATATATATTCGCTGTGATGCAAAAGAACGTGCTAGACTAAATTAACTGAAAATGTGTGATTAATTTTGTTTCACAGAAGAGTGTAGCACATTTTTCTGCGTAACCAAGGCTAATGTTTGTTAAAACTGAGTTTCATTTTCTGACTTGCAATTTTTGACCTCGTGTCTGACAAATCAAGTTTTGTACCGAACAATAAAATCCGATAATAATCTATTATCGTTTTACTCAAATGAACAATTAAAAAATTACCCGATACGACTATGCGCGCCTAGTGTCTTCAAATCGGGATCAATTGGCCTACTATGTGAACATGTAATTTTATTCCATTCAAATCCATATATACGCGCGGGGAATACTATAGGTTGACTCCTCAGAGGCCAAAACCCTGCAGGGGGCAACTAATGTAGCTGACAAATCGGATCTTGGCAAGAGTGAGAGAAAAAAGTTTAAGAGCAACGTAAACATTAACCACCTCAATTTATCTCTCGCGCATTCACTCCAACGAAGGACTACAGTCCGAAACGTCACTTCGAAAATTCTTCTCACTACCGTGTAAAACTCATCAATTTGTAAAACTGTTTCTGTAAAAACACCGACGCAGCGTTCCATTTATGATAATTATGGTAGTGACTAATGTTGATTTTACTAATAATTCAAAAACATAACCCCTAAAATAAAAAAAAATAAAAAAAAGAGCTGCAAGTAAATATCAAAAAGGAAAGTTTTAAAACTCAGAATAAAAATGTATGATATGAAACATGTTATCTGTCCCTTCCTAGCCTGGTGAAAACCGAGGCAAAGTTTGGGAGACTGCGTCTCGGGTTTTCACCAGGTGATGAAGGCAAGGTAACATGTTATATTTCTTTTATAAAATTATTTTCCGTCTTAACAAAGATAAAGACGATTTACGAAGCGCGTATGTATACTTTAGTTTCTTTAATGAAACTGCAAATTCTCGCAACTTGGAGACAGTCAAACCATATCGCTCACGCCATTTTCGTGCTTCACAGCGCTATGAAACCACACTTGTAAACCAATCAAAACGCACGTACTATCCAAATTATTTTATAATTAAAAAATAAAACATGTTTTCCGTGCCTTCATAGCCTGGTGAAAACTGAGGCGAACGTTTGGAAGAATTCGAGAGCAGATCAGTGAAAACCCGAGACGCAGTCGAGGGTTTTCACCTGCTCGAGAATTCTGACAAACTTTGCCAAGGTTTTCACCAGGATATGAAGGCACGGAAAACATGTTTTATTCCTTTTATAAAATTATTATTTTTATTGTTAACAAAAAGAAAGACGGTTTACGAAGTGCTTACTGTAAGTTCTCACAACTCTGAGACAGGCAAACCACATTGCTCACGTCATTTTTGTGCTTCATAGCGCTATGAAAACACACTTGTAGACCAATCAAAACCCACGTACTATCCAAATTATTTTATAATCCTTCCTCTTAGAGACTAGCAGGCTTTGTGTGTATACTCTTGTTAACTTTTTACTCTTTAAAAACAAAGGTATTTTGTATTGTTCAAGGTTTAAATACTAAATGATTTTAACTTGCAGAAACAATTTTTCCGTAGGCTCCAAGTACTAAATATCTCATATAAGATTTACGTAATAGAAACAATGTCATCCATCGATCCTGGTCCTCTTTTCTCCCCATCGTCTCCGTACCTGCATACCAAAGTAATTTCGAAAAGGTTTTCTGTACTTCACAGAAAGTTATTTTAGCACAAATTTTACGGCAAATCTATAGTTATCTAAAAATGTTTACAAAAATATTTTCAATTGCAATCTAATCGAATGCCTTTTCTTTCCATTTTGCTTTGAACGTTATGTATCACGAAGAAAACCCGTCATACTAGCAATCATTTAGTTCACTAGAATAATTTTAATTATAGGTTTTAACTAGAAATATCCAATAGATAGTGAAATGCTCGGAGGTTATTAAGTAAGAACAAAATTTTAGCGCAAGTGAGAAGCGTAAGCACTCTTGAAGCTCTGATAACTTTGACATATGTATTCAAACGGTTGCATTCTACCAAAATTAGTAGAGTCGACTGGTTAGGAAACTTGTTGACTTTCTTCGTTATATGTTTTTGTTCTCCTCTTCCCTATTGAAATATGACGTTGACCGTGCACAAATAACAAAAGGCTTTGAGATGTAAATGAGCAAGCAGCCAATAG
>JANCMA020385322.1:0-11321 GCA_024336925.2 Zoanthus solanderi
CCCCCCTCCTTGGTCCGTTTAGGTCATTGAGAATGAGAAGCCTAAACACAAAGTACAAGTTGAGGTTTCAACGGGATTCAAACTCAGGATCTCTGCAACACCGCTGAGCGCTCTTACGGACTGAGCTATGACTAACTGTTGGCAGTAAGTCTATCTTAGCGAGTCCATTAATGGCGCTATAGAAGGTACAACGATTCTTGTGAGTTTGGACCGCAGTCTAGTATTACATACTTTTGCTAAATCTTTTCGTTTTTTTGTTGACTTTACTCGAATACTTCAAAAATGATGAAAGTTTGCCAGCCTCATTTAGAATTAAAACAAAGTATCTCTCTCAGCGATTGGATTTTACTGTTTAAGCAACTTCTCACACCTTCAATCGATTTTTATTTTAAGAACTGACAAATGCATTTTTTCTCGTTTTTTTTTTCCTTTTTTTTTTGGTTCCGCTACCTGGCAGGTTTTTTTTATTGCTCTGTTAGGTCTTCTCAGAAGAATGAAATATTTGGCTCTGAACCTGATTCTTCCAAACAAATCGCGCTTGGCCTAGCAAGTGGTTTGATTAGTTTTTATTCCAAATAGCCGTTGTCCAATAAACTGTGGGAATAACTTGTACCAAGAAACTGCTTTCGTTGTTGTAGTTAGTTTAGAAAGCTATGACCGAATTACGTTACCTCAATTCTCTTCCACTTAGGTCCATCGTAATTCAGTAGACCTGTACGCATTCTTTCTTTTTCTTCATTCTCGAATACTGCAAACAAATTAAGCAGAGAGATTTGAAATCTCAAATACTCAACAGTTAGGAACTATAAACAAAACAGTGCACCCATACCACCCCCCATACTATTTATTGACCACCATATTATCGTTCCAAATGTTCGTTAATTTTATGCAAAATATTTTGAGGGAATAAAAAGCATTAAGGAATCGCGCTCCAAACATTAGAATACCCCGAATGAGCACTGACAGCTAGACGTCAAAAACAAATGGCAGACCCGACATTAATTTGGAGTCCATGAGGCCGCAAGATCTTTGTCGCTTTACAACTTTATTTCCCCTAATTTTGAAAACATTAGGACTGAAATAAACTATTGTTTTACCATCTTTTATTACATTTATGTACAATTATTTATACAGATATGTTATTTACACTATGTGAAAGAGTGTTGAAAAATATCTGCTTTTCATAACTACCATTCTCAAGAAAAGAAGTCTCTACAACCAAGCTAGAAATTGTTTAAAGATTTTGCTTGTTAACGGTTTTAGGGTAAGCAGTTACACAAAACCGTACCACTGCATCAAAAACTGTTTTTAAGATAGTTTGCCAGTGGTTGTGGAAAGTGCTGAAAGTTTCATTTGTGTGTCTCTTAGGGTCTCTCAGAACTAACCATGGGTCTACAACTGTTACTACTGCAAAAATAAATATGAATGAAATCGAGTACCTACTGAAACTACGTTTATTTGAAATGAAAACCGCATCTTGGCAAATGGAGGATCACTGATATTTGACCTCTGTCTAGTAGTGGAGCCAATTAGTTCTAAGTCGGGTTTTGCAACTGTAGGACCATTGACATTTTACCTCTAGTAGCGGAGTCAATCAGAATGTGAGACGGAGCTGGAGGACCACTGAAATTTGACCTTTACCAGCGGAGCCAATCAGAATTCGGGACTCTAGTAGCGGAGCAAATCAAAATTCGGGACTCACAGCTGAAGGGCCATTGACATTTGACCTTCGGGATTTTTAACTGTCCACTAACGGGGCATAAAGTTCAAATGTAGCTTATTCCATAATGTGTTCGTCTTCTAGAAAATTGCGAAAAAAGCACAATAAAATACAATCAACTTACTTCTAGCAACTTTTATTAACTTCAGCATTGCTGTCGGCTTCCATCCTTCGTCACTAAAAAGAACCATGCAAAGATTCGTTTTAATAGTCAGATTTACTGGTTTCATTCGTATCATTATTATTCTTTGTTTGACGATGTGAATTTATTGACTAGATAACGCAAATCAAAATCAAGAACATCGTCTCCTTCACTAACCATGAAAACCGAAAGTAAAAGCAAAGCTTTCGAGAATCATCTAGTTTCTTTCTTCAGTGATTACTTTTAAAATGTTCTATTATAAGTCATTATTGACTGTTATATTGATGTATGTTATAATTAATGTGAGCACAGCCTAAAGCCATGGCATTTTTTATTTTCTTTTATTTATTTATTTGTTTTTTTAATTAGTTTATCTATATTTATTTAATTTTGTTTTTTTTGTTTTATCTTCCATAATCCTTAAATATTTTGCCTGTGTCTTTTCTGTTGACCCTCAAAATCAAAAATCAAAATTATAATTTTATTCATGTTTTGACCGCACCACGCCGCCCAGCCATTTAGCTCGATTAACCTCTGCTATTTCTAAGTGGCTGTGCTCTCAGCAACATGCAAAACTTCACTTTCTCTTTTTTCTTTTGTAAATGACTGTAAATTCAGAGGGTGCAAATAACGATGTTGTTGTTGTTGTTGTTGTTGTTGTTGTACTCCTGAGCAGCCTCGCTTTAGACCACTAATCAAGGGAACTAATTTATTACCAAAAGTTATGCTAATATATTTTTGGTTTCAAACGGGTTAGTGAAGAAAAAATGAATGGTTTTCGATTTTTATTCTCGTTTTTGTTATCAGAATATAAATTTCTTTCGTCGATCTAAACTAGATGTTGTTACCACGTTCACATAACCATCCGATAATCCAATGCATTGATACCACTACACAGAAAAACCACTTCTAATCACTTCTAATATTTTTAATGAACGTCCGTTTTTTTACAACGAGAACGTTTAACGCAATTAAACGTCTTCTTTAGAAACACCGACGCAGCTCAAACTAGTTTACCACTAGTTAGCTTTCTACACAGAAAGATGCTTTTACCAAAACAAGGTAAGCTTTCCTAGTTTTCATCATGTCACTTTCTACCCTATTTTCATTTCGACAATATTTGTTTAGCATAAACATCTTTTCATACGGTATTTAAACATGTAAACATAAACTTATTTTTCCTAATTTTTTTGAGGAAGGCTCCATCCTTACAAGCAGCAACTGCCAAGTCTGGTCAAAACAGGTCATTTCAGTACAGAAAAAAATTACAGCAGCTTACCTTTGCTTCTTGGAGTGAATTTTTCGAGGTAAATACCTTGACTGGGAAGGAGGAAACAATGATTAAAACCTTGCTAATAACAACCATGTTTAATAATCAAGAATAAATAAATACATGATTACCGATTGCGCAACCAAGATATCGACAGTTCTTAAAAAAAGATTATATATAATCTTTTGAGGGATTTTCATAGAAAGATGTTTTCTGTAATTTTTTAAACACTCGAAAATAGAATTCCTGTCTGCGCGCGCTTATATATCATAATTAAGTAAAAAGCAGAATTTGCAGTTTCTATATAACGCATAAATTGAGTATTACCCGAGTTAGAGAAATGAACATTTATTTCAAAAGCCACTGAAACAAAGATATACCTCGTTTTTCCCGAGTGGCACAGTTCGGTATTAGGAATTTTTTCACAGGTCTAAAAAACATGTTTCTTTGTTTAAAAAGTAACTAGAACTGTCTTTTTGTAAGTCTATCGAGATGACAATCACAAGACTAATTCATAGAAATATATTCCCATTACATTATTATTCACTTCACTGATACATGGATTTTTTCACTGATCTATTTCCATTAACAGTATAGAATTTGTACGATAATTGTCAAACGTACAGCTCGTAAAGAACCAGTAGCTATTTATCATTATTGCATGCACAACAATTTAAACTGGTTATGACGATTTTTCAACCGATTATGTCCCAAATTGTCGACAGCCTCATTACTCTTAAACTTTAGAGCAGTAAAAATAAGGAGATTTCGGCCAAGCAACCGAGTTTGCTTTCGGTCATACTTAGCTTACCTGAACATTACTCGTTTTTTTGTGCATTTTTGGTTTACTTTTGACCAATCTTGGAATATCATACCAGTCTTCGGGGTCTTCACACCACGTTTTTGAAATTCGGGGAAACTGCTTATCATCGGTGCCCTGTCCAATAATTATTAATAACACTGTTTATAGTTATTCAAATACATTTTTAACATTAGTTCTAAAGTTATCATAAAAGTTTTAATTTTTTCACCGTATTTAGTCTGTTAATTTTAGGAAAATGCTGTTTCAGCATAACACAAATTAAGTGATCAGATTATGAAATCGAGAGGCTTTGGTATCACCTTAATCGCTTATGATTCTTTCGTTCTGTTTTGAATTAAAACCTGCTAGAAACTTAACTCGAATACGCATGCAATGATGTTAGCAGAAAACTTTTCTTGGTTAACTCAACTGCAAAGTAATAAAGGGTTAGTTACTAGATGTGAGTGGTTTGTTTATAATTTCGAGTTCATTGTGTCGCTAACAAGTGGGTGTATTTGTAAACAAACCACGAACTGAAAGAACTAACCCTTTTAATATGCAATCTGAGTTCACTGCACTGCAAGGCGTGATACATGACTTAACGAACTTAAAGCAAGAGTTTAAACAAACAAAAATCTTTATATAGCCTAGTTTCAAATTTTTTGGTCACGAAAGCCTGGTAACTATTTTAGAGCATCAGAACGAGGCTCCGGGGAATAAAGACACGACAAAGGCGCTTATTTTGAAAGTAAATGGTGTTCCAAAAAAAGTGTTCGTAGTAAAAAGGTCGTCCTATTAACGAGGTGGTCGTAAGGCGTGATTCCACTGTATTAGAACTTGAAAAACCGATGATTTACTGGCACTTAGGGATCTGATTTTTTTAAAAAAAGCTTTGTTTAATGTCAAATTCAAAAACACTGAAACCGAACTCCTTAATTCATGTAACTTTCACAGGCCAAACAAATTATAATACTCACCGCCTTTGAAACCCGTATACCATTGAGTTCGCTCCCAATACGGTTTAACGTGTCTGTCTTCTTCGTGAATGAAACCGATGGTAAAACTGTCGTTTCTCTTTTCTGTATGGGTGGCAAAATCCCCGCTCGGGAAACTCTTTCTGTATGTTCCTGTTAAAAGAGGAAAAGAGGAATTAAATACATAGTTTAAACTGTTAGAAAATATTGGCCTGAATCTTTCCATCAACTTATAGCCAAAAGAAAGGTAAGATGAGTTTGATTTCGGCCTGCCCATAAACACCACCGACAGCTACTTTATTTGTACTTTTTAATTACCAGAAAAAGAAGAAAGAGGACAAATATTTCGGCATAACTATTTAAGATACAAGCTGCAGAAAAGAACCCATGGGGCTACACGATTTGGCTGCTTGATTGTTTTAGTGATACTTTGACCACGGAGACACATTATGGCAAGAACCGAAGAGTCAGATTTAACAAGCACAGGGCATGGTTGGCGCAGCTGGTAAGCTCTCTGCCTTCCGACCTTAAGGTCCCAAGTTCGATCCCCGGCTCTGCCGAGATTTCATTAGTTACGACTTTCTCTTCCGCCTAACATAACTCAGCTTTCTATTGCCCCAAAGGCCATGTTGCTCCGAAGGCCATGTTTCATCCACAACTTTACATGAAATACCAGATTGAGAACTGGCGGGGTATAGTCTTTTTCTCTTACGGGCAGATGAAGCGCTCTTTAGCCTTGGTTGGCAATCATTTAGAGATGGTGTCTCGATAAAAATACTGGTCCCCATCACCTCACTGAGTTGGCGTCAGGAAGGGCATCCGGCCAAAAAAAAAAAAAATCTGCCACACTTTTCATGAAATGTCTTCTGAAGTTGATTTGAATAACTGCATAATGGAAGTCAATTTTCTGAAAACCGTCCAAAGAATGCCAGCATGTAAAACGGACGTAAAACCGAATATGATGATGATGATGATGATGATGAGAAAACACAATCATGATAACATAACATTTAAAAAAATATCTATAAAAGAAGAATAAAATAAGAAACTTTAGAATTGTGTTTTGACGGAGTGAGCTTTCAATAAACAACAGTAACATAAAATTTAGTAAGAGTTGATGACATTTTTATTAGTTTTCTTTTGAAAAATTTCGTTTGTAAGTTTTAATTTCTTAATCAAGGGTGTTCCACACTTAAGCTCCTAGATGTTGTATCTTCATTCGTTATACCGTTAATAAAGTAATATTTCGACAGCCAAACTAACACACAACGAGCTCCTCGCTCAGAAATCTCGCACACACTATTCTTAAACGGGGTTCCAATAAACAGAAAATAACTAACTATCTAAATTTCTCATTGCGGGAGACGGGTGGCACAGTTCGATACTACACTAGATCACGGCTAATGTTGAGGTTGCCATACTTGGTTCTGGCAAGTGGTAGCGAATATGTAGAATTCTTCAATGAAGAAACTATCGAATGGGATAATAGAACGGCCTTTAATTTATTAGGCCTTTGTAATAATGCTCCCTCCTACAAGGTCCATATGGATCCTAAAAGTAAGTTCACTGAAGAACCTTTTCAAGGACTGGTAAAACATTTTCAAAAACTATTAGTCACACCTTCTGAAAATAGTTTGACTTTGAATATTTTTAGGAAAGGAGGATATGATGATCTATACAACTTACAGGAAAATGAAAAATATTGGATAAAACAACTGTTATTTAAGAGTTTTGCTTTAGGTCAAGTTCTCTTTCTATTTTTGCAGCTTTATCTAGCTTTGGCACACGGAGAATTAGCTTTGACCAAGTACTTGTGTGCTTGCTTCTTCTCTGATTCCACCTTTGCAGGAGCCCGTCAAACGCTTTCTATAGACTGATGATGATGTCTGATTCGGCTATTCTTTCTCTTGCCAGCAGTTCCGACATGCTCTTTCTTAGAACTCCACTTTACCTGCACTGGATCAGTTGCTCAAACGCCGATTAATTGTTTATCCGTTAAATAATTAAACCAAAATCCAAGCAGCAGTTTGTTCTCTAACCAGAGGTCTGCAGCTCCTATTTAACAATTAGACCTCGAGGACGAATGGACTACGAGTCAATAGCCCATGAGGCCGTAGGCCGAATGGGCTATTCAAACTCCTAGTCCATAAGGCCGAGAGGTCTAATTGTTTTCGTATAAACCTACTAATCGGTCAAAAAGGATGCACAAATTAAAATAAATAATTATCAATGAAATCCTCTATTATAGCAAGACGGGACTCTTTACTATTTTGATCCGCCATCTTTTCTCTACTAGTAGGCTATCACAAATAGACCTCTAGTACTAGTAGAGTAGCCAATCAGAATGCAAGATGCGTGTTAGACCGTCAGTAGGTTTATACTAAAAATATTAATCATGCAGTAGAAATCTGTTAATTCCCAAATTAGAGCTCTAACGGTTCTCCACAAGACTAAAAACAGAACATGGATTACATATATTTAACCCTAGGTTGGTGCTAGCTCAGCCTTTGAGCAACTGAACCATGCGCCTCAACAGATAGCTTTTCTTCTTTTGCTCAAGATAAGTGTCAACCCTTGAATAGCTCATCTCAAGATTTAAAAAAGTGCCTTTAAAACTGTTCAGATAATGACAAACAGTTCTCGTGGCAACAAGGATGCCCTTCCAAGATTCAGTCTATTGCTACATCTTTGTCGATACTAAAACCTCGTTCAACGGCCTACTGTCTATGAAAGAAATATAGCAAAAGCTTTACAAACTTAAAAAAGTTCTTGTAATTATCTACTGTCATGTACTCATAGAAAAAAAACAATTTTATTATAGTTGTGTGTAGTCTGATGTTATCGAATAATGTTAGCTAAGACTTGCAGCAAAGCGGCCCATCCATTTTTATCGACTCACATGCATCTCTTGACAAGTTAAGGAATAGTGACACGTGAACATTTTTAACGTTCACAATATTTCGGCACGAGTCATCCTTGAACATAAAACTCTTTATTGACCGAGGAACAACAAACTAAAAAAGGACACAGTTGCCAAATAATTACCATTCATTATTTTACCAGAAAAAAAAAACTCGATAACGTTTGAAAATTTTTAAGGAGTTCTTGACAGAATCAAAAACCTTTCAAAAACAAACGCTGACATTTAATTGAAAATTCAAGAAATGTTCAAGGGTTTTTTCAAACCTGCGGGAGGCTTGTGCTGTCTTTTTACAAATTTTCGCGAGACACGCACAAGCGCCTCCATGTCTGAATAATAACCAAGATGGCCGAGGGATTGCAAAAAAAAAAAAAAAATACGTTTGTTTTCTTTAATTTTTTTAAAGAAAAACATGCGACAACCAAGACTAAACTTGTGATCTCTTTTTTCAGAAATCTTGTCTTCTTCGCTACTGTTTTACTCAACAATCGCATGCTCATGTTTTTAGAAAAGTTGTTCTGAATCGCAGTCATACACGTGGGACCAGTGATTTGTTGTCAATAAAAGAGTGAATCTCGACCTTAATTTTGTGAAATGAGTTAAGCGGTGAGCCGGATAAATCTTCTTGGTGTTACTTTCAAAACTCCAACTTTGTAAAAATAAATTGAGAAATTCAAGTTCCTCTGTGGTGTTAAGATATATGATTAAACTAGTGACTATCAGCGATTCTTATTTTTGACTCAGATTGATTGTTTTTTCTTTTGACACAATGATCGTTTATAACTTCTAAAATGCGAAAATTTTGATAATTTTTTTTGTGATGGATTTATTCCTTTTGAATCATTTGACATATTCCAAAACTCAATAATTTTTCTCCAGTTTTACACTAATCTTTTGTTTATCTTAATTTTCTCGTCAAGTTAATTCATATGCTAATCAAGAACTGTATACTGTCAGCAAAGTGCCTATATCGCGGTAATTTCAGAGAAGTGAAACTGTTTGATAATTAAGATCGCGTTAATTTTCTCAACATTAATTGTTTCGGTAATAATTAAGTGACATCGTTAATTTAGGCAGATCACCTTTCATTCAACAATGAGCAGTCTTCGCTCTACTGCTTTCTTAATCCCTATATCAAATTAAAATAACATTTTATTTTAGGAACTTTTCTTGTTCCCCTTATTTTGAAAAATAAAGAAAAGGCTAATGTAATCAATTAGATCCAAAATGCTTGCACCCTCACTTAGTTAAAAGAATCTCGGCGATCCCGTGAACAACACAACTCAAACCAAACAACTACATCTAGTACTCGTCGAGATACTAATTTTTAAGCATCAACTACATAAGTGTGAAAGGAGACACAAGGTTACGAGGGTGACATATATAGACCCGAAAAAACGTGTAGTAATGCAGATAACTGATAATCATACCTCGTTGGTGAGTGGACCTCTTCCATCGACCGGAGTATCTGTTTCAACTGCAAAAATATCTTTTATTAAAAGCACAACCATGTTTTTTGTCAGTTTATAATAAAAAACTTTTAAACAAAATATGGAACTTACATGACGCCGATTTTAATTTCTGCATTGGCTGTATCTTGAAAATCTCAGAACGTTGGACAAAACTCGAAACCGACATTCGAAAATCTATTAAACCCTCCCTGGAAAAACCGATATTCGTTAGTTATATTTCGTTTCTTTTCCAGGAAACTTACGTCTCTTGAAGGTCGATACGGAGGCTGGATGATGCGAAGTTCAACATATTTTCTGGTTAAAGTTAAATTTCCCTTTTCGTTAGGTGAAACAGTTTATATTACTGATTTCACACAAGTATGCAAAATTTATCCACGTGATATTTTCCTGACTTAAATCAGTGCAAAAAACCATATAAATGCTTTCGTATGTAACAATTAACGATAAAATGAACCAATGAAAAATTGCGATCTTATATATGTTCAACCAATCACATTGTCCCCTTTTTGTAACGTCGCTAGCTACAGTACAGTTTCGCCTCTTTGAATGTTTAAGTTCTTTAAGACATGGCTTGAAAACTGCGGTTCGTATAGATGCATGAAACCTCAAACTTTTGAAAATATAATAAAAAACCATATCAAGAAAAACGAAACATAATACAACTTTACTCAGGCGGGCTTTTTGAACCATCGAAACAAATAAACAAATAAGAGTTGTCACTTCATGGTTTGACACAGACTTTCGTTTTAAAATGAAATACAACTCACCGTCTATTTTTCCCATAACAGTTTCCATTTTCTGGTCTTTAGGAACAGGATCCACGGTTGCTTGGGTAACTTTATCCACTGTCTCGTACATACGATGGAGTCGCACAAGAAGCTTGTCAAGGGCAACTTTCTGTTTAAAAAAAACTATATCGAGTTATAAAAACTAAATATACGGAGCCTGGTGGCGTACTTTTAAAGCAATCGGTCTGTCAGGGCTTCCTTTTTGTCAATTTAGAGCTAAAATTACGTAGTTGTTTAGAAAGTCATTTTGGTTCAGTTAGTTAGAAATTAAAGTGGGTGGTATATCAGTTTGCTGCAAAGCCCTTCGAATTCATCCCGTTTAAAAGGATTTCGCGCTAATTAAATGCATGATGCCAAGTTATAAAATTTGACAAATACTTTAAGAAAATACACAACACTTTTGAGTTTAAACACAGACATAAAATTTGCTTCTTACATGGGTCAAAAAAACATCAATAATGAATATAAGTGCTACTGAACTGTGCTATAACAAAGGGAAGTAAGTAAAGAGGTTTTATTTCATGTTAAGTTATTTTCAAGTGCTTCGACCGATATATCAAGTAAAACAAAGATCTATGCCAATTACACCTACTTGTTTCGCCGACATAATGAGCTATGCAGATACTTAAAATGATAACAAATCATGAAAACAAACAAAATCTATAAAAATTTGATGTCATCTATTATTTGAGCTGTAGCTAAAAAAGGTAATACAACGCAATTCTTGCTCGCCTGTAATGTCTCGCCAAAATTTTGCGAATCACTGCTAGCTGGTGTACAACTGTAATGAATATTTATACAAAGACATTTGGAAAAAAAGAAACGTTGGTAGTGGCTTGAGACTCTTGTATGCATAGAGGAACATGAATTCCTTTCTTTAAAGGAGAACTGAACCCTAAAAATGAATTTTTATTGTAATATTTAGGTATAGTAGAACAACTTTATGCAGATTTATAAAGTGTTAGCCAAGCAGTTCTGAAAAAACGTGGTGTTATAACTAACATATCCTCAAAATCTGTCAGCGGTTGTATTTAAAATATATGATGTAAGTTACGATTTATAATACTGTGCGGCATTTGGCTGCTACATTAGTTGTGGTTCCACTAAGGGTTTTTTACCTCGGTAAAGCAAATAATTTCCCTCGGTAAGACGGTTTCTGTGTGGAACCGCCATAAACCGTTCTCCCCGAATTGAAATTTACCTCGGTATATTTCTATGGTTACGTCAAAAAGC
>JANCMA020385423.1:0-11320 GCA_024336925.2 Zoanthus solanderi
ACTGAAGATTAAAAGTCAAATTCTCTTAAATTTGTTCAATGAAAAGTATGGGCTCAGGTTGGGAGAATTTAAAAATAAAACTGGCACTGAAAGGGTTAAATAGATGGTAATGCAAGGTTTTCAATAAGAGGTAGCAGCATGGGAATTTCATCACCTACTTGAAATAAATTTGCCAGCTTAATCTTTGATAGCTAGATTACTCAGACCATGCAAATAAAATGAGAAAATAAAATTAATATCAGCTACTTCACCATCTATTTCTGCACTTTCAAACTTAATGAAAACCCTGGTAATTATAATAATTGGGATCATGTGTACTATCACCCACCTCGGTGCTATATCAGCTGCTATATTGGGCTATACCTCGGCTGATGCATGGTCGATACTCAGTCGACAGTCGGTCGATATATTGGCAGTATGGCGGTCAATATGTTGGCCGATACCCCTCTGCAACTTGACTGCTATGTCAGTTGATATATCGGCAGTATATCGGTGGTATGTCGGTAGTATATTGGTGGTATGTCAGTAGTACATTGGTGGTATATCGGCAGTTTATCGGTCGATTGTCGGTGAGAAACTAATTTTATCAGCCGATACATGTATTGGCCGACACATGTCATATATATCGACCGACTATCGACCGAGTATCGACTGTGCATCGGCTAAGTATCGCTGAGGTATAAGCTGATATGGCGACCGATATAGCGACCCCTACATCGGCCGATATAGCACCGAGGTGGGTGATAATACACATGATCCACTAATTGAAGGGCCTAGTGCAAAAACAATATAAGTGACTTTGTATGAATTGCTTAATTCTCCCAAAAGTTATGAAGAGATAATAGGGATAATCTAGGGAGAGTTGAGAACTTCATCACAAGTCACTTACGTTGTTTTGCACTAGACCCTTCAATTGTTATTGAACCTCATTTTAACTGAACACTGAATAATTAGTAGATCATTTCATCCACAAGACTATAGTAATCATTGATCTTGAGTCCAGTTTATTTCTAGAAGAACTCTTGCTTACTAGACGATCCTTTTCCAAGACAAAGACACTGACAGTCCTATCAAAAGAACCTGAGGCCAACCTTCGCCCATCGCAACTCCACGCCACAGAATGAACCTGGAATATCCACAAGTGAAATCCATGAAATTTAAATTATTTGAATGTTTCTGAGTTAGAAGCTAATAATGATGGAAAAGGAGAGCACAGCAACAAATTTAAGAACTATTGAGAAATAGGTTTTCTCAGGGATTTCATTATTTTTTTAAAGTAGGAGGGTAATTGTGGTGAAGTAGGAAGGTACCAACAATTAGTTTAACCCCTTTACTCCGACGAAGGACTAACGTCCGAAACCTCAGAAAGTATTCTCTCTTGTTTACGATGTAGAATTTACATTTTTATTACTACATTGTTTCTTTAGAAACACCGACGCAGCTCAAACTAGTTTACCACTAGTTAATTTTCTATATTTTTAGACATAGCTTGTGCTGGAGGCACTTACTTCCTTTGGGGGGATGGGGTTTTGGAACATGTTCCTCCACGGAAATTTTCATTTTAAAAACTTTTAATTAGTATACCACTACTTAAGGAGCCCAATTGGCTTCTGGTCAGTGAAATACGTAAAGTTAGAGATGCTGTCATAGTTTACAAAATAATGTGTTAACAACTTAGCACCTAAGTATCTTTGTACTAAGTTTAAAAAATGATCTTCTTTTCGTTATCGTACAACCCAAAACAGAAACAAACTTCAAATCCCTCTATTTAAATCATCTAGCGGCCAGAGAACATTTTCTTACAGAGCAGTGTCCTTATGGAATGAATTAGCTGAAGAGCTGTAAAATCCTTCAAAAATTTGCTAAAAACTAGTCTACTGTAAATAGTTAGTTAATAGTTTTTTAAAATTTTAGTTGTAAATTTTAAAGTACAATTTTAGAATCTGTAAATTAGTTCGTTATTTTTATGGAAGTTTTAAGGGATAAAGCCCACTACCAACGTGATCATAGTGCCTAATATAGTGGTTCCAAGTTAGCTAGTAGTGCGGTAGTAAATTCAGGGTGCTTTCAGGTTTAAGCCCTTGATATTCAGTTTGTCTTAAAAAACACGTTCAAAACTTTTAAGAAACGTCAGATCCTAATACTGCTTACGACGATGGTAAAATCTTTTCAAACTAAAGTCTTGTTATTATATCACGTGTTGTACCCGGCAATCGTCGACGCGCTAGTATCAAAATTTCGGAATTTTGGCGGGCTCTGCTTTTATTGATGATTCTCCGTAGACGATCATACGAACTATAAGGTAAGTTTAAGTATTTGTTACCTTAGATGAATGAGCTGCGAATTCTTTTGTTCTACTGTTACTCTCGAAGTATTTGCGCATTTCGTTTAAATAAGTTACATTTTCTGCTTCAGGCGCCATCTTGGTTAAAAGCTCTTCCCACAACCCTTTGCAGACACTTGGCACCTGATTCATTATTCGCACATTTGTGAAAATTTTTGGAAATTTCTGAATTTTGCTCGAGGTTAGAAGACAATCATAAAATATATCCAAACAATAATTAAACTCACCAGAACTATTTGTCAATACTCTAGTCACTGCATCTTAAAAAAGTTAGGCTCTAGGGCTCTAGTTTTAAAGTAATAGGTATCCACGGCCCCGAAGTCTTTGGGTTAGGGCTTTGGACTCCGCTGCTGTAAATATAAGCTGAGAAAAAAACATCTAAGAAAGCATATTTTGCGCTTACTGAACAATATCAAATGTTTATTTGCGGATAGTTATTGTGTTTGTCTACCTTTTCTGTCACTAATTATTGATATTCAGACATTTGTGAGCACACCCGGTCGTCAGTTTTGTCATTCAATGACCATTCTCTGAACACTATCTGAACACAGTTTGATGTTTAATATAGCGCTTAAATGTCATTACGTGTCAAATTGCTGTATCTATTTTAAAAAAATCTTATTTTGACAGGACTTTTTGTTTATCTGTTTATATAGTAGGAGTACGCAGAGCTTAGAAAGTGCTGGTGGGAATAGTAATTATTAGTATAAACCTACTAACGGTCTAACACGCATCCTGCATTCTGATTGGCTACTCTACTAGAGGTCTATTTGTGATAGCCTACTTGTACTGTAGAGATCAAAATAGTAATGAGCCCCGTTTTGTTATAATATCAGAGGATTTCATCGATGTTTTAATTTGTACATCCTTTTTGACCGATCAGTAGGTTTATATTAAAACAATTAGACCTCTCAGCCTTATGGACCACGAGCTTGAATAGCCCATTCGGCCTACGAATGCATATGGTCTATGTCACTTGAAAGGAAACTACAGTAGTGTGTGAACAGCAGATCAAGGATTGGTGTAAATTATAGAAATGTAGCCTCATGCCGTCCTAATTCTCAACACTGATTTCAGGATGTTCAAATATGATTTAATCACTGGCTACAATACTTTATGGCTTTTACTTCATAACAAATATCAGGGCTACAAATAACGAGTTAATCAAACCTGGCAATTTCCCCTTTGGATCTCCTTCCTTGTGGTTCTCTATTGTGGTCTGGCTCAAAACCCAGTTAAAAAGCCTGGCGGCATAAAAGTTAAAGAACATGAACGAATTAATACAATAAGTATAATCC
This sequence comes from Zoanthus solanderi, assembly GCA_024336925.2. Classification (NCBI taxonomy): domain Eukaryota; kingdom Metazoa; phylum Cnidaria; class Anthozoa; order Zoantharia; family Zoanthidae; genus Zoanthus; species Zoanthus solanderi. The sequence continues at coordinate 3,643 of JANCMA020385423.1, forward strand.
TCATTTCTCAAACTTAAAATGACTTTCCACCAAGTAATTGCCGATACCGTATTTACTCAATTAAGAACTGCGGCGCTAATTTAATTTTCGTACTTTTTAATGTGGCGCTTATTCGGGGGCATTGCTTATTTGAAACACGAGCTTTTTCAATGCCAACTCTAAAGAAAAGAAGCCTAAAATATGCACATCTTGAACTAAAAACTGTTGTTAAACACTGCATTAAATTCCCAGAGTTAACGTAATACTCATCACTGTGTTTGTTCTTTTTTTGCTTTTATATCCATCAATTAAAATGAACTACATGTTTGAAATTAGCACTGCATCGGCCATCGGGGTGCGGAGCTTATTCTGGTAAATATGGTAAGCATCATCATCATCATCATCAGTAGCAGCATCATCATCATCATCATTATCACCATTATCACCACCATCATCATCAGCATCATCAGCATCATCATCAGCATCATCATCAGCATCATCATCATCCTCATCATGACCATCATCATTATCACCATCATCATCACCATCATCATCACCATCATCATCATGACCATCATCATAAACATCTTCATCATCATCATCACCATCATTATCATCATCCTCATCACCACCATCATCATCATCATCATTACCATCATCATCATCATCATCATCATCATCATCATCATCATCATCATTACCATCATCATCATCATCAACATCATCATCATCAGCAGCAGCAGCAGCATCATCGTCGTCGTCGTCGTCATTTTCGTCGTCGTCATCATCATCATCACATTTCCAACCATAAGATGACTTTCCACCAAAGCTAACGTTTGTAAGCAATCTTAATCTCGGTCGTTTCTATGAACACCAAAGATTGAATATGTCTGTATAAAGAAACATAGCATAAAAAAGCTAGTAGTCCCGGATTTAATGAGCCACGGTTAAGCAAGTTAGCAGTGATTCTCTCTACTCTACTGTAGCTCAAGCTAAACTGGTGATTCCTAAAAAATGCAAAACTGACTGCCAACATTACTGGTAATTCACTGTGTACATTCGTTGTTAAAAAAAATCTGATCGAACTTAGGCATTATGTAAATCCAGCAATTCTCTGTGGCTTTATTCAGTATACTTTGCACCAACGAAGTACTTACTCAAACATATTCTTGTGAGCTCCCGAAATCACGAACTGCTGCAGCATGAGGTGGTAAGGGTTCTTCCGCTCATCAATTAGAAGACGAGAGGCAAAGCCTATTGCACAGAGGTAGTAGTGCATTCTGGAATAAAGCAAAGCATTTTAATTTTTGGACCATGAGACAACCACAACTATGGGCATCATTTCATTCTACAAAAGTTCTGATTTTGATTATGAAAATAATATTTGCCATAGTTTAATGTTCTTTGGAATCATCACCTTGTGGTGGTGGTGGTTGTAATAGTTGGGGAGTTACGAGCCCTAACATATATAAACACTCCTAATATTCTATTTTCTATGTATTTATACTAATTTATCTAGTATTATACTTTTTCAAAACGTCATCTCGTGCTGGATATTCTAATATTATTTTAACTTCATAAAAGATATTGATTTCGATGCTTTTAACTTTATAATTATTAATTAGTATATTTCAAATTGATACTGTCAATTCTTTTTCTCACTTCAGTACTTTAATGCTATTCAGCTCGACGAAAACAAAATGTTATTGTCAATGAGACTATATTCCACAATATTGCCTTTTTATTGTAATATATAATGGAGAGATTAATAGATAAACATTGTTAAAACAAAGGCCTAGAAATTATAGCACTGACACTCACTTTAAGATAGTATGTTTACCTAAGTTTTTGGGGTGACTCTCTTCCATCCAGCATTTCTGGCGATAAAATATCTGCCAAAAGTTCACAGAGTTTTCCTGCGACACATCTGGCTGGTAGTGATGGCAATGGGGGAATAACAACAGCAAGAGGGAGTCTTCGCTGTCGCTGTCCCGATCCAATGGCTAACTTCACCAATAAACCAAAGAAATCTGACAAGGTTCTTCCTAGGTTGGATGCTGCTTGAATAAGTTGCTTGCACAGTTTAAGCTGTGCAGGTTGAAAACTTGGTTCTGAGGTGGTGTGTATTGGTTGGTCCGTTACCATTGAAGTGGACGCTTCTTCAGCCAGTGCACTGCTCGACAAAACTGACTGCTGCTTGTCATCTAAACAAAAATTTATTGATAAAAGGTGTATTAATTTAAACAAGAAAATTAGACTAAAAACATTAAGGTCGTAAATGGAATGCTGCGTCGGTGTTTCTACAGAAACAGTTTTTTAAGTAGTTAAATTTTACACTGTAGTGAAAAAGAATTTTAAAAAACTGATGTTTCGGACTGTAGTCTTTCATTTCAGACTGTAGTCCTTCATTTCACTTTGACGTAGGACTACAGTCCGAAACGTCAGTTTTTTTAAAATCCTTTTTCACTACGGTGTAAAATTTCACTATTTGTAAAACTGTAAAAACATTAAGTTTAAAGCTTTGTGATAATCAAGGGAACACTACTAAATGAAAACTATGAGCTATTTACTAGGTTGCCTGTGGCAAACCAGTTTTAAAATCGCCTTTTGTTGTTGTTGTTATTTTCTTTGTTAAAAACTAAAATTCTTGCACAAGGTTTATCAAATATGGATTTACACAACACGATTGGCTCAAAACTCGCTATGGCAACATGGATGACTGGGTGGGAGAGCTAAAAACTTTTAATATCCGTCATTATGTTCATTGTGTTGCAAGCGCGTGTGTGTATTTGTAAACAAACTACTAACATCAGTCTCTAACCCTTGAATAAATTATTCTAAAAGGTTTGTAAGCAACAATTTCTTTTGAGAAGAATCGCTCATAATACACCATGACTTTTACCAAGGAAAATATTTAGCGAGGTTAGGATCTCTGTAAATTCTGAGCAAATGTCAAATATTTTGTTATCCGGATTTGGTCTAGCTTGATCCATGCACATCACAGAACCATTTACCATTAACCTGTCTACTACTGCACGAACATCAAACAAGCTAATAAATGATTTCATACTACTTTGGAATTTTTAAAAAAGATGCGGAAATTTGATTTTGTTTCTGCTGTTTGCAAGAACCTTTTCATTCATTTCGCTATCAGTACAGCTTGACCAAATCGTTTTTCCCATCGTTTTTCCTCAAATCCTTTGGCTCTCAAACAGGAAATTTTTCAACTGCCTTGTTAAGAAATAGTATGTGGGGTGGTACAGGTCATGTAATAAAAATGACATTGTATGAAGAGCTAAAAAGCTAAATCCTTTATGAGCAAGGAGGCCCATAGAGCCAGTACGTATCTCTGGTTTCTGTAGTATTAAGTGGATGATAGTCTTTGACTCCCCTAAACAAGACACTAATCCATAGCAGGTTAACTGCCTATTTACCTACCCCGTAAGGATGGAAAGCTGAGTTAGATGAGGCGGAAAAGAAGAACACACAAATATTCAAACCTTGGCAGAGCCAGGATCGAACTGGGGAACTGGTGGTTGAAAAGCAGAGATCTTACAATTGCCCCAAACACGCCTGCTTATAAAGAGACACATGAAAACTGCATGTTTCTGAAAGTAGATATTCTTAAACCTACAATTTTGACTTTCTTACATATAAAGGACTGCAGACACGTGTGAAGAGAGTGGGAAGAATCTTCATTGAGCCTAAAAGTGATAAACTTAACACTCACCCTTAGATTTCATACCTTCACTGCTTAAAGCTGGCACTTTCAATAGATCCAGGTCCTTTTGGATGTTTTCACAATCTTTTAGAGTCTTGTCGCCTGAGGTAGCCGACTCTAGTAAAGTGATCTCCCACACCAGAGCAGAATACAGTTTACTCAGTTTCCCTAATACGGCCAAACCCTGGTCACTTCCCCACTGGTTGATGCAAATCAAACGGATGTCACTCTGGAAACACGAAAACAAAAAGGAGCTCCAAATTATATACCAAATGTATTCAAGAAAATCAATAAATACACCAGATGTATAAACTAGTGGGAAGTAAAGACATACAGTGGTAATTCGTAATATTTTAATAGCCTAACAAAGTGCTACAGCAAGCAGCTCAAAAGCAAATTTAGCATAATTTGTCCCCAGTGATCATAGAATGTTGAGATACACGTCGAGAGTAAGATGGCAGGACAGGATTACTAATGAAGAGGTCAAAAAAGATGTGGGGTGGAGAGCCTTGAACATAGATATGGAAAACAAGGTTGAGATGGTTTAGTCAAGTAAAATGTAGGGATTAGAATTGCATAGTTAGTAGTACGATGGGGTTGAAGGTGGAAGGTGGAAGGCTAGTATGAAGGCCAAAGAAGACCTGGAGCGAGGTAATGGAAGAAGACACGAGGAAGTTGAACATCACAGAAGATATGGCAAAAGATAGCAAACAGTGGAAGCAATTCATATCACATCTAACCCCAGGAGTGGGAACATAGGGACGTTAAACGAAGATGATGACGACGATGATCATGATGTTAAAATATAATGTTCGTGAATAGAGTAAGGAGCTAACGTTTTGAAGGTAAGCTCTTTAGCCCAGAGTTATTCTTCCGAATGGGCCAGAAACAGAAAAACATCAGGTAGTAGAATTCGCTACAAATGATAGTTTAAAGTAGAAAACTACAACCACTCTCAGTGTTTTTAATTAAAGGCAAAAACAAATACATAGTCCTTTTTGGGTGGGTCAGGAATGTAGACACTATCACATTTGCCACCAAATCTTTAAATGCAGTTTTCTCCAACAACATTCAGAACACTAATTCTCCAACACATTCAGAACACTAATGGTTTTCAATCAATGGTTTCAATCAATCTTTATGAAATTTTCACATCTTATCAGTGACAACCTGGCAATCAAAAGTGTGTGCGGAAAAGTTTAGCTTGCTTTTATTTCCGGAGATATAAGCGGTGTTATAGATCTTTCACACATAAATGTCTATTTTGAAACACATGACAAAATTTCATCAAAAACAAGGCAGAAAACCCATATCAACTGCACACACTTTGATGGTTCAGTTATTCAGCAATCCAAATAAACCAATTTGACAGATGAGTTGCAAAACATGTTGGAGCATTAGTGCGCCACGCGCAAACAGTAGTTTTACCTTTCGGGGTCAAAAATAAAAGTTGTTTAAAAAAAAAAAATTTGCACACAATTCCCAAACCTTCATTTACTGACCTTTGTTTGCACCAAACATCATAGGAATAGATTTAATATGAAGCGCGCAATCGTAATTTTGCCAAAGTATATGTCAGAGGTGTTCTGTATCCTTAATGTGTATCATTTCAGTAACATCCCATGAGCAATACACCTTCACTATTACTTATCTTCTATGGGAAACTGCGCCTGTTTGTAAGTTCTTATTTGCTAATGAGGCATAAAATGGACGAAACAGTTGTCCATGGCAGCTGCAAACATTCAGCCTTACTATTACTTATGGTAAATTTAAGAGTAATGCCGACTACTAACATGGAATTAGTGACCATTATAGTGGCTTCAAGTCAGCTACTAGCACCTACGTGCAACCTAAAATCTGTACGATGTTAAAACGTCATGATACTTAAAAGGGTGCACAACATGCTGTATTGTTAGAACAAAATTTCAACTTACTTGGCCAGCCCTGCATGTATGCACAAACATATTGATGTATGCATGTGTTGCTGTGATTGCATGTAATAAAGGGGTATGCTGTGCGGACAATGTCGCCTGATATGGCTTTGGAGCTATAGCAACCTCGTGCAGCAACCTTGGCACTACCAAATGCTCTTTAGGTGGTTCAGAGAAAGGCTTTAGTGTATTCAATACTTTTTCCAGTTGGGATAGTCCTTCCCTCAGTACTTGAGGCTCATGAGCGAGCATCTGGTGAAGTGAAACCAATATTAAAAGATTATATTTGTTGTAATGTGAGTAACAATTGCGGGTAAAATCATTATTATAAGAGTTTTATCTCGGGTTACAGCAAAATTCTAGACATGAAGTTCAATATCTTGTTAACAAATAATAAATAAACAAATAAATAAATAAATAAATGTATTGATTTTATATTGCGAATTTATCCATATAAATGTTCAAATGCGCTTTACAAACAATTACAGACCTGATAGTTGAGAGACTTGCATAGATCGTAGGCTACAGCGGCTTACAAATGTTTTATATATATATATTAATAATGCTCCCAGTAAAAGAAACAGACCACACAACATCGGGATCACCACCCTACTCTTTACGATAGATGTGCATGGGTTCTTTTAAGTCCCCCGACAGATGGTCAGAAGACTGGACCTACGGTTTAACTTCCTTATCCGAGAAAATCCACCTTTACTCTTCGTAACTGAATGGCTGTTGTTTCAGCTATTGGTACAAAAATTGAGAAACTCTGCTAATTGGTTTTTGTGAATAAGAGTGTTCAGCTATCTTCTACTAACAGAAGGTCATAAACAGAAAGCTTGGGTATCGCAGTAGCATACATGTCGCATACAGTTTCTAAAACCAATACTAAAGCGGACGTTTTGAACTTTTGAATTTAGATAATTTAAACTTTGTCACTTGCTACCAACAGCTGTATTGATGTTGCTACTAATAGTTGTATTGATCCACAACTGATCCTACTACCAGTTAACGCTGCCCGAAAACAAATGATATTCCTGATCGATAGAAGAGATAAATAACTCCCACTAACAGTTCCAACAAAACTGCAAAAAAACGAGTGCGTTGAGAAAGACAACATAACTGATGATGCGATGATGAGACAGTTCTGATTCAGCTTCTATGGCGTCTTGTAGGTGCTGATGGACTAAATTCAATGAACGAGTGAATGTATTTTAAGAGTATGTTTTTCAGCTGATGAACGTGATGCTAATCCCTTTTTGGACTTTAAGCTTGTGGCTGCAAATATCAGGTACTAAGTACACACAAACTGCTATCAAATTTGATCTGATAACAATGAGACTAACCAGCGTTGCTTTGCAGACGTTTGATATTGCTTGACAGGACGCTGAGGATGGGAACTCTTGAGGTAGGTTGGGCAGGCCCAGTATCTCCAAGAGAGGTGCTAATCCCTTGTGCCGCACAAACTCTTTGCAGTGATCATCTGTTGAGTTGTTGCTCAGTATGGCATCAATAAACTTTACCTGGAAATAACACAAAAGACTTCAGTAAAGATCACTGAACAAGCTACTTTTCAACGCTGAAAACTCATTATTACAAACAATAAATACAAAAATTCATGATATCAAAATTAGAATCACATCACTTAAACTAACTTAAAGCTAAATTTTTACAAGCTTGTAGTAAGTGTAGTAAGTGTCATAGAAATGTTCTAATCTACGTATAACTGAAAATCAAGACTGGGACTTTAGGGTTAAAAGGCAGGGATCAAACAAACTACAAAAACTCGTGTTGCAAATTGACCAAAGTTGACCTAGAATGATTTTAATTGGGAATTTCCATGACGACGTTGTTTTACTACAACTACCAGTATTCCTATTAAAACATTTCCTTCTTATTCATACAGTCAGTCAAACCTCGATTATCCAGACTCTTCAGGATCTTGGTAAATAGTCTGAATAATCGAGAATGCAAATATCAGGCATGTGATTGGCTAATTTTGAAAAGGAAGGAAATTGGGCGAGGGGTCCGGGGACTGCCGAAGGTC
>JANCMA020385531.1:0-11319 GCA_024336925.2 Zoanthus solanderi
GTTTATATAGAAAAGAATATAACAATAATAATAAATAGTAGATAAGTGGATATTAAATAAATGAGGAACAGGAAAAAAAAGGAAAAAAAAAGAAACACACACACTAGAACCAATACCAGATGGAGATTCAGACCCTTTTGTATGAGGCTAATAATCGTTCTTTTAACTTTGATTTGAACAATTTGACTGAAAGTCCCTTAAAATTTTCTTCAAGTTCATTCCAGACAGTAACTGATGAGAATCGAATATTAGATTTACTATAGTTTGTCCTTGCTCGATTAATATAATATGACGATTTACATGCTAGTCTAGTATTGTATTTATGTACAGATGAAATCTCTTTGAAAAATTCATCATAGGCTTTAGGAAGCATATGGTTATGATACTGATCCATGAAAAGTGCATTTTGATAATAAAGTAGGTCAATTAACTTCAAAAGCTCAAGCCTTTTAAATAGAGATTCTGAATGTTGATCTGGTTTAGAAAAGGTTATATAATTATACGAATGGCCTTTTTTTGTAGAGTCACAATTGGTTTTAGATTAGATTGATAGTTGTTGCCCCACAAAAGCAAGCCATAGGTTAAGAATGGATAAATTAATGAATAGTTTAATTGTGTTAACAGACTGCTATTAACAAGGTGTCTAATCCTAGATAAAATTCCAGTACCCCGAGAAACCTTTTTTCCTAGTTCATATTATTTTTCCAGTTTAGGTTTGAATCAAAAATGAGATCAGGATAACGAACATGTTTTTCATGTCTTATTTGTTTGTTAGCTATAAGAAGAGATAACTTATACCTAATTTTCTGTTGTGCACTGTGAAATACTACAAAATTTGTTTTGTCTATATTTAATGTTAACTTATTTGCATACAACCATTGACTTATTTTATTCAATTCAATATTTAATACATTTTCTAAATTATGAATATTTTGGTCAGCAAGAAACAGATTTATGTCATCAGCAACAAGCTAAGCGAAATTCTAGGATGTTTGAAATTTTTGACATATTAACATTTGTAAAAATAATAATGGGCCTAGAACAGAACCCTGTGGTACACCACATAAAATTAAATGATAGTCTGATACCCATCAAGGACACAAACTGCTGTCAATTGCATAAATAAGAGGCAAATCAGTTGTATGCATTACCACGGACACCATAATATTCAAGTTTTGATAATAATAAAGAATGGTTAACAGTATCAAATGCCTTACTAAGGTCCAAAGATATACCACAAGAGTAGACACCTTTATCAATTGCAGTCCGAATTTTATCAGCCAAAAGTAAAAGAGCATGAATGGTAGAGTGTTTAGATCTAAAACCAAATTGATTGCTTATCAAGATAGACTGCTTTTCTAGATAATTAATAACTCTTTTATGTATCAGCTTTTCAATGATCTTATTAAAATTAGACAATAATGAAATAGGCCTGTAATTAGAGATAGTATGGACAGAACTTTTCTTGTGAATAGATATCACTTTTGCTATTTTAAATTGATCAGGAACTGTACCTGATTCAAAGGAATGATTATATATTATCTCTAATGGGTATGACAGGACCCCCTTCAAGATCATCAATAGACATGTTGGTATGCTAAAAGTTCCATATGCCTTTGAAGAGTTGAAAGTGTAAATAACATTCTCTATTTCCAGGGTGGAGATAGGAAACAACAAAAAACTTGAAACCTGTGGCTTATCTAAATAGTAGTCAAAGTTCTTATTAGGTAGTGGAATTGAGGATGCTAATTTATTGCCAATATTGGAGAAAAAATTATTAAATTCATTAGCAATCTCTTTTGGTTCTGTAATTTCGTGATTGTTCTTCATAACTTCATTAGGAATACAGAGTCCTTGTGTTTTTAAAGTAATTATTTTTTCTTATTCCCCTCCATATTTCCTTAGTATTGGATTTATTCAAAGAGAAGTATTGTTTGTAATAATTACTCTTACTGAGTTTAATTAAGTGATTCAACTTATTCCTATAATGTTTATACTTGCAATGGGCATAATTACTTCTTTTCTTAAGGAAATGTCGGTACAATTTTTTTTTACTGATGGAAACTTTAAGTCCAGCAGTAATCCAAGACTTATGGTAAAATTTACATTCTCTCCTGTACAGAGGCTTCAATGGAACATGCTTATTAATAATATTAGAAACCCTGCTATAGAACAAATCAAACGTGTGTCACATTTGGTGACCTATAAAATAAAACTGTCCAGTCAATAGAATTGAGTTCTGTGTTCAAGGACTCTGTATCATAATTAGAAAAGTCACACTTGTATATTTTTTCATGCCTAGAAGAAACGTCTAAACTGTTAATAATTCGAAACTTTGGTAAATGATCTGTTAAATCATATATTATATTGCCACGCTACTAAATGTTTCAAAGTCAACTGAATTAAGGAAAATGTTATCTATCAAAGTAGCAGAATAATTTGTTATTTAAAATGTGGGGTTCAAAGAAATATGAATTCAGTTTATTAATAAATTCCTCAGTAAAGTGATGGCTTTCATAATTTAATAGATCTATATTAAAGTCACCAGCTAAAACACGTAGTTTCTTTTCTTTATAAATTGTATCTATTGTTGAGTATAAACTTGTCAAAAATAGTTCCAGGTTAGAATTTGGATGTCTGTATATGATACCGCACAATTAAAACCTATATGTGCAGCAATTTAAAACATGTTTCATGCAGAAAAACTTGCAAAAATCACAAAAGAGAACCACATTGAAAATTAAATGTTTTAATGTATTGCTTATATAAATAATTACCAATTTCCAAAGTGTTTTGTTCTTACCTGACTGTTATATCGCTTAAATTCCAACTACCATTGAGACAATGATTGGCAGTGAGTACCCAATCGCGTCGAATAAGAGTTCCACCACAATGATGTTTGCCAAGTCTTAATATCTGAGCTTGCCACGGCCAAGCATTTTTTGGTGCTTTACCTCCGCCCACTATACGAGAGTTAGCGATGGGCTTGATACCACAAGCTGTGTACATATTGTTTAGTCAAATACTTAAAAATATACGAGTGTCAACTTCATAAAAGTAACTGTCAGTATAAAATATCTGGTCAGTTTAGACATAAAGTAATGAGACTAAATGTGAAGGCGTTGATACAAGTTCAAATTTAATCTTTCAAGATACGAATGAGCGACTATATAGATGAAAAATCATGTCTAACTATTAAAAATAAAGAGTTCAATAATTGATTAACTTATATATACTAATTATATGAATTTAAAAACAAAACAAATTTTTGAACAGAATACATTTTAAAATTTGCTTGATGATAGAAGGTTGTCGGCCTAAAAACCGATAATTCGGCTTAGAGTACCGGATCAAGAGTTTATTTTGAACTTTGTACAGGAGTTAAGTAGTCTCTATTGATAACTAAACTGCATTTCTTTTCTTCCAATATCTTCGTTTTGGAAAATGATACGTTCGAAATTGTCTAACGGTCAGTTTGCCCTATTGGCGGCTGATAAGATACGTTTAAAAACTTTACTTGTTAAGGTTTTATAAAGAGCGTTTTGACCTTACGTCATAGCAGCCATGTTGGAGTACTTTTTTAATAAAAGTAGTTTGATTATTTTTTTGTTTAGAACACCAACATGGCCGCTTTGTCTAATGTTTTTCTTTTTCTTGAGATTGTGTGAAAACGCTCTATAGTACACTAGTATTCATGAAATTGTTCTGTTCACTGATATGATTTAATTCATAATATAATGGAAATTGCCTTCTAAAATTTGAAAATGATTGCATTGGAAAAAAACTGCAAAATGCCGAAAGCCCTCCGGTAACGCGTTGAACGGTTCAAATCACATCGGAATAACATCGTTCACTAATTCCAATCCCACCTTTATTGTACAGTTCACGAGTTCAAATCGCACCGGTTTCGCACAGTTTACTGGTACATATCTCACCTGTATCGCACACTTAACTAATTCGAATCCCACAGGTATTATATAGTATACGGGTTCAAATCCCACCGATATCGCACAATTCAAAGATTCAAATCCCAATTGTTTCGCACAGTTCAGAGATTCAAATCCCACCAGTTTCGTACAAATCAAACATTCAAATCCCAACGGTTTTCCACAAATCATCGATTCACATTCCCTTATTATTGCATAGTTCACGAATTCAAATCCCACCGGTATCGCACAGTTCACGGGTTCATTTCCCACCGGTATCGCACAGTTCATGGGCTCAACTCCTACCGCTATCATGTGTTCAAATCCCTTCGGTATCCTAGAGTTTGCTAGTTTAAATCCTGACGGTATTACACAGTTTACAAGTTCAAATCCCAACACTATTGCACAGTTCACTAGTTCAAAAACCAACGGTATTGCACAGTTCATAGAATCAAATCCCAATGATTTCGCACAGTTCAAGGATTCAAATATCAACCGTTTCGCACAATTCAAATGTTCAAATCGCGCCGGCGTCGCTTAGTTCACGGTATTAAACCTCGCTGTTATCGCACAGTTCACGGGGAAAAACCTACCGTTATCGCACATTTCAAGGGTTAAAATCCAAGCGGATTTGTAATTCAAAGATTTAAATTACACTGGTTTCGCACAGTGCAAATATTCAAATCCCACCGGTTCCGCACAAGTCATGGACTCACATTCCACTGGTATTGCACAGTTCACGCATTAAAATCCCTTGGGTATCATACAGTTCTTTGGTTCAAATCCCATCGGTGTCGCACAGTTCACGGATTCAAACCTCACTGTTATCGCACGGTTCACGGGTATAAACCCCACCAGTATCGAACAGTTGTGCGGTTCACCTTCCACGCGTATCACCCAATTAAAGGTTAAAATCTCACCGGTTTCGCAGTGTTTAAAAATTCAAATCCCACCGATACCAAACAATTTGAAGATTAAAATCCCACCGGTGTCGCACAGTTCACGGATTCAAACCTTACTGTTATCCCACGGTTCACAATATCACGATATCGGACAATTCGGAGTTTCAAATCCCACCGGTGTTGCACAGTTCACGGATTCAAACCCCACTCTTGACGCAGAGTTAACGGGTATAAATCCCACCGGTATCGCACATTTTTGGGGTTTATATCCCACCAGTATCGCACAGTTCGCGGGTTTAAATCTAACCGGTTTCACACAGTTCCTGAATTCAAATTCTACCGATATTGCACAGTCCACGGCTTCAGATTCCGTTGTCGTACGAAAATGTTTCTTCTACGCTTCTTTTTTGGAATGGGCTAAAAGGCGTACACAACCTCGACGATCATTCATAACACCATATTTTACACTGCGACACAAATTAAACCGGTCTCAAAAAACTAAACAAGTATAAAATTTTCTCAGATATTTAAATGGCAAAAACAACTGGCTGAAAGGCCTCTATATTTCACCGTTGTTTGAGTTGGAATAAGGGGACATAATAAACCATTACAGGGTGTAATTATAAGGAGAGCCATTTAACTTTTGTTGGGCAGAGGATTGGAAGAATCAATTTATGCAATTATCTTTTTGTCGTGCAGGCGAAGAAGTAAACCTTTTTTTTTTTTTGGTAAGAGTGCAGCGTAAGACATTTTATCCAACTTTTTGCAGCCGTTTTTCTCTCTCTAACACTGCACGTATTGTTTCTCTCCTAGGTTTGCAGGAATTTTTTTCTAAAACTGTTTTACTTTCATCCATACCCTCACCTTCTCAAAAGTCAAATGGTCTGTCCCAAAACCAATTTAGATGATTTGAATAAACATTTTGATAGAACACTTTTAAATTGTTTTTGTTTTTCTCATGAAGACATCTTCAACAACTTGAAGAGTCGCGCTGTATTTGTATTTTTCTGCCATTATTCTCTTGCAAGAAAAAAAAAATATTAAATTCTATTTCCAAATCAATGATAGTGAAAAACCACGCTTCACACTTCATGAAGTTGCTAGTCAACCAAACCACAAAAGAACTCGAGTTAAGTGCACGAAGTGGGCTAAAAAGACGTACCGGTTGTGCAGTTCACAGCGCACGGAAAGTTACAAAGATTAAGTCTTGTGTCAAACCACATGCAACTGGGTGCCATTGAATTTCTCGCACTTAGGGCATGTGAGAATGTCATTCTCGCACCGGTAAAACCGGCTGCAATCTTGTTCGTAACGGAATTCGGCTGTAAACTGAAGTCCCGTGCAGTTCACTATAAGAAATAAAATCGTTACGTTAATGTATGACAAATAATTTTTTTCGCTATAATTTTTTTGGTTGTGAACTAAATAACCTCTTGAAAATGTTTTGAGGAAAGTTTAACTTATATGCATCCTCTTGCTATTTTGTTTTTTATTTTCAACATGTAAAATTGTGTCTTCCTACTAATTTTAGGAAATTTGCGGCGCAGTAGCCTGCGTAGCGGCTCTTGGGGGACTGGGGCTTGGGCTCTTGAGGGCCTGGGGGAGAGGGGGGAAGGAAGAGCCTGCAACGAAGGCCCTGCATTTCGCATTACGCCCAATAATTAGTATTCAAAGTTAAATCTAATTAAAATTCTTCTATATTTAGAACTGTCAAACACACGTGTACGGGGAATCGCACTAGTTTTGGTTTGTTATTGATTTGTGAAGTTCTTGAGCGAAGTTAAAATTACAAAAAGGCCAAAAACCGATCGAAAACAATCCAAATGCATATTGTCGTCTCTTTCTCGCTTCAGGCATGTACGAATTTGCTTTTAAGCAAAAGGCTTTTAAGTCAGAGAAGGAAGCAGAGATAAGATATTGCAAAAGTTTGATTCTCCGCAGTCAATTCAACTACTGCTTCGCAAGTTGTTTGCAATACTTGTGCCAGGAAAGTCAGACAGATAAACTGCCGTGTTATTCTTGCTGATGGAGCCAAAAGAAAGTCTTTGGAAGCTATTTCACCAGGCCGTGCATGCGAAAAGTTTGAAGGTTTCAATCCCCAGCCTCGAAGAAATATTTCAACTTCGGCGAGGCAACCCATGAACAAGAAAACTTATCTATTTCTACCGCTTTAAATATATTAAAGATCTACTCCCAGATTCCGAAAGTTCTGATTTAAAGGTTGTCATTTCATATCCAAATGATAATGTGATCGTAGAAACAAACATCGATTCTGATAGGAAAGTAGTTAATAAAATATTGCATTAAAAACGTGGAAGGCCACCATAAACAGGACCTGCGGACACAAACTCCTTTCGTCTGAACTATTTCCCACGCAGGAAAAAGGAAGTGGAGAAGGAGATGTCTGATTACTTCAAATCCTGTGGTATTTTGAAAAATAAGGAGCTTGATCAACTTGCAGTTTTTTCAAGCCATTTTGATCGTCGAATCTGGCTCCAGTATCTGATCTTGCGGAATACTGCTACGGCTAAACTTTGATCCTTCTTTAAGTTTAACACCTCGGACTCCAAGTTTTTCCTCGCAAACTTGAGAAATCACTTCGGCGAAAGACATCTTTGGGCAACGAAATATATTTTAAAAAAACGACAGTAACTTCGATTACACTGCCTTCGCTTTTGCCCAAAATGTTTACGTCCTATAAAGAATAGCAATATGTGACTGACAGGCTCAAATCCAATGGGAATTTTACGTTCACGAGATGAATGTGAAATACGAGGAATGCAGGGCCTTCGTTGCAGGCTCTTCCTTTCCCCCTCTCCCCCAGGCTCTCAAGAGCCCAAGCCCCAGTCCCCCAAGAGCCGCTACGCAGGCTAGCGGCGCAGTAGTTACAAAAACCAAGTAGGAACTGCCGAAAGAAATCCGTTGAAAACAACGACTTGGCTTTGTGTCGATCCAATGAAATAATAAAATTAAAGTACGATGTTTCAGCCGTCTCGCACGGCCTTCTTTAGGTTCCAGCGACTAATTTCAGTTGCTGTTTACTACAACTGGATGAATCAAAACATTCATTGTCAGATCCAATGAAATATATCAAAAGCAAAATCCCTGATTGAGCAACGCTTATAAACGCATCGAAGTAGAATTTATGCACGGAAAATTTGAAAATAGTCAAAAATATTTAGTTTTTTGTCTGAGCATTTTTTTAAAATTTTTTAAAATTTACCATCATACTGAGGCTAAACTGTGCAAATGGAATACGTTGTCATTGTTGTCATCGGTAACTGCCAAATCGAAAATGGTCTGTTCTGGCACTTGGGCCTCGGGTATGGCAGTCGTATCTGCAGTGTTGTGTTTACTGTATTCAGGGGTTAGGTTGGTTTCTGTTTGTGTTTCACTTCTATTTCTACTGTGCCGCCATTTGTGGCTGCTGGGAAGTCGATCATCAAACCTTGAGGTAAGTTCGCCTGCTTTCATAAGGTATTTTCTGTTCCTCACATAAGTTCTTGCATCCCAAGTATCCAATACGTATGAACTAATATCCACTTCAAGGAGTACGATTGCTCATCTCCACTCTTAATTTGTCTCCAGGCCGAAATGGTTTCATCCAAACTTCATCGTCTTCTTCGAGTGGGGGTAGATCTCTTGCTCCTTTTTGAGGGTTGGCAGGTTGTGAGGCCCACAGGCTTTTTTGTGGGGGTTGGTTTTTCTCTGCCTTTCCTGCTGATGCTTGTCTTTTTGTGATGTATTGTCAACAAGGTGAGCCTGTAGAAGTTTGTTAGAGGTTGGGAGTGTAGTCTTGGTCCTCCTGCTCATTATTTGCTGTGCTTGGCTAGTATCATGGCCTGCCTGTGATGAGTTTCGAAGGTCAAGTATGGGCTAGGTGCGGGTCAAGACCAGGTTCTTGAACATTCTGAAGATTCTCTTGGATTGCTTGACTGCTGCTTCAACTTTACTAATTGCTTTGTAGTGGTAAGGACTGGTGGCAGTGCCTGATATGCCATTATCTTGACAGAACTGCTGAAATTTGGCCGTTTGGGGTTTCCGTCTCTAGCAATAATTTATAAATTATGCCCCTTGATCTTCCGTGTGACTGATGAAGTGCTGGTACTGTAGGGCCAGTCAATTTCCATTCTGTGACTAGGTAGTCACTATGCTCATCAAAGTTGAACAAATCAATTGCTATTTTAATTAAAGGCCAGTCCTGGTTTTCATGGTTGTTTAGTGTTTTTTGATCTGCTTTGGCATGTGTCACATTTGCTGATATAGCCGCTGATTCCCGCCCCTATGCCCGGCCAGTACATAAATTGTCTGGCTCTTCTCATGCAGGATAGATTCAATGCCTTGATCATTGTTGGTGGTAGTACGGTATATACTAACATCAGTTTCTAGGAGATTGATTGATTTCATGAAATTATGGTTCGAGTTTTGGTCCTACAAGGTCTGCAATAGTTTTTTTTTCTGTGGCTGGTGTGGAATGACGGCTAAGTGCGTCATGAAGATTGTTAGTGCCAACCGTGCCGTGGAACAATTCGAGGCCGACACTCACAGGACTATACGATGTGGGGGGTCACAGACAATGAATACACGCTCGAACAAAAACAACAACTTTATTCCTACGACTACGATTGCCGTCAAAGGATATATATATAGCGATCCAATCTGTCTGTCCAGTTCACTTCGGTTGAGGACTCTTAAGGCTTGACAGAAGATCACCAGCACTGTAAAGTTTCCTTTGAAGGCTCTAGAATGTGTAAACGTGTGAGTAGTTTTACTTTCCCGTGGGTGACCTTTAGTTTCCCGTGAGGAGATTTACTTTCCCGTGGGTGACCTTTAGTTTCCCGTGAGGAGATTTACTTTTCCGTGGGTGAGCTTTAGCTTGCCGTGAGAAGTTTTAGTTTGCCGTGAGAAGTTTCAGTTTGCCGTGAGAAGTTTTAGTTTGCCGTGAGAAGTTTCAGTTTGCCGTGAGAAGTTTCAGTTTGCCGTGAGAAGTTGAGAAGTTTCAGTTTGCCGTGAGAAGTTTCAGTTTGCCGTGACCCTTCTGGGCCACCGTACTAATTCAAGAGCTCGGTCAAGTATCCTGGGACCTAGCAGTGAGCGCATGCGCTTTGAAAGTTAACTTTTGCACGTGCGAACTGTGAGGTGTTGTTGTTAGTGTTTAATGCTAGTAGAAACACTTTTTAAATATTCCCAGAAGAGGAAATGTGATGTGAAATGTAACAAACCTTCGTCCTCTCAAGGTGGACCAAATTAAACTAGGTAAGTTTTGTTTCCTTTCTATTTTTTTTTTGTGTCAAACATGGCGACGGTCTCCAGTCTGATTCAAGAGTAGTGAGAAACAGCTCGATTCGTAACTTTTCCAAATTTTACTGTATGAGATTAAGCTGCTGCATACATAAACAGTTTTCTAAAAGAAAATAAAGCTCAGTTGTCAGGTGAAAGTTATTTAGACACTTGTATGGGATGCAGTAGTTTTTGCCTGTGGTGCTAGCGAATGCCGAAAAAGTGCAAAGTTCTTCAGTTTGAATTTTGGTTTTGCTCCCAGCGTATAATATCAGATTTCAGTTCTATAAAAATCTGGAAATACCTCGCTTTTTAAGTGCATTAAGGAAAAAGGGCGATTGTTTAAATTAAGTAAATTTAAGACTTAGGTTGGGGTCCGTTTGTTTTGTTTGAAACATTCGGTAACAATCGTTTCGCCTACTACTAGTAAAAACATAAATCATTTTAAATAATGGTTTTGCTATTTTTTGCAGCGGCATTATAGCTATGTCTGTTCAGATATCTATTTTACAAGAGATAAGTTCTACACCGTAGTGAGAATAATTTAAACTGAAGTTTCGGACTGAAGTTTTTCGTCGGAGTGAATGCCAAATAATGTGCATGAACTTTTCGCCACGTCAAACGATTTTCATTTTCTTTGACGGTTTCTGCGATATTATAAAAAAAAAAAAAAACACTCGCTGAGTACACACATGGGTCGCTTAATTGATAAGCCAATGTTCCCTTTAATTCCAATTGATCACAGACTTTGACAGTGTTTGTTCGAATAGTTTTCCAGGCGAATGAAACTTAATTGTTGAAAAATGTCCATTATTAGTGGATTACGCGAATAAATTTTGAAGATCTTCCTATCCTACTTCTATTCTTTTACTCCAGTGTTTTGATAATGAAACGCTTAACTCAACCCTAACTACAGTGTTGCAAGTCAGGATTGGGTTGGTCTAATTCACGCAAAAGTTTTTTCAAAGTATAAAATCAGGATTTGCTTCAATTAAGGCCCTGTTTATATGGAGCAGAGTTTTCCCAGGTAGAAGGGTTACCCTCCGAGAAGAGTCAACTTTACCGAGCATTTACATGATAGAATCTTATCAGTTTTATAACCTGAGTACAATCGATGCCTCAAACAACAAAAACATTTTGGTTTAGACTTTTTGTTCATATTGTTTGTAACAGTTTGATCTATAAAATTTTTAAAATTGTTCTTGCTGAAA
>JANCMA020385634.1:0-11319 GCA_024336925.2 Zoanthus solanderi
GTCAAACCACATTGCTCACGCCATTTTCGTGCTTCATAGCGCTATGAAAACACACTTGTAGACCAATCAAAACGCACCTACTGTCCGAATTATTTTATAAAAAATTATTAAAATCTACTTTAAATGCTACTCCACATTCTCTTTCTTATATTTAACCAACTCAAACCACTCTGCTGTCATGTTAAGTTTTTTTTAAGCTTTTACGAAACGTTTGTTCTACTTTTAAACCCTTGTGTCTGGGAAATTTTATTTGTATTTTAGGGTACTTTACGGCTGTATTTTTTAATTTGCCGCCATTCCATTGAAAACGTGCGATAGAGTACATTATTTGTTTATTAATGTAATTACTATTTGTAAAAACTGTTTCTGTTTCATTTTTCCTCTGTAGACGCCTACCACTCTCCAGCAGTTGCAAACCGTGCAGGTCATGGCGCGGTGCGAGAAATGGTACGATAACATTGCAGCTTGTTTGTTTGGCATCAAACGAATGGCTGCAGAAAGAGCTAGTTTGGCAGCCCCCACTGAAGAGGAGTTAGTTGAAGCACTAGAAGAAAAATATGATGCACTAAAAGACAAGCTGTTAGCAGAGTCTCTTGTAAAACAACTAGGCGATGCCCAGTGGGCGGCGATGAGCGAAAGAGAGCGGCAAGTACGTCTTGTGAAACTGAAACTGCAGGAAAAGAAACTCAGGGAAGAAGGTCGAATGGATGAGGTAGCAAGGTAACCACCCATGGATCTATTAGATTCCAATATCTGTGTTATTATACTGGATAAGGTGGCAATTGGTATTCACCCATCGATCTACTAGAACCTAATATCTTTCTTAGTTGCCAGATCGTATTCACCTATCGATCTATTAGAACCCTAGATCTGTTTTATTATACTGGATGAGGTTGCCCGGTATTCATCCATCGATCTATTAGAACCCTTGATCTGTTTTATTATACTGGATGAGGTTGCCAGGTATTCATCCATCGATCTACTAGAACCTAATATCTGTGTTAGTTGCCAGATCGTATTCACCTATCGATCTATTAGAACCCTAGATCTGTTTTATTATACTGGATGAGGTTGCCAGATATTCACTTAAATAAAAATTATAAGCTTTTGATATGCTCTTCAATACAATAGGTTCTTTGAAGGTGGGGGTCACGTGACCACAGCTACCTTAAATTTATCAGCAATGGTATATTCAGAAATGGAAAGAGCAAAGCTTCAGCTATTGATTTCAAATACGTAAAAAATGGCAAGCAACAGAAAATAGGATATTTTCTATGGATTTGTGTGACTGGTGAGTAAGCCTTGCTCTCCAGTACCATTTTCACATACATCTCCTTAGAAAAATTTTGATTTTATATTTGCTGTCAGTTTTTAACTTTAAGACTTGAAACTATACCTTCTAACTAACTTTAACCTGCTCTGAACATTACTGAACATCATTTTGTCATATTTGGTTAATTTATTGCCGGTGTGATCACGTGACCGCTAACTACAAAGGGCCTATTCGAAACAGTTGGATTCAATTTAACCCTTTCAGCCCAGTCATTTATCATCATCCAATTTCTTCTTACATAACACATACAAAATAAGACATTTGGTCATGAGAAAATGAGAGTTGATCAAACAAGGCAAACTACTGAAGATTAAAAGTAAAGTTCTCTCAAACCTAATCAATAAAAGGTATGGGCTCAAGTTGGGAGAAGTTAGCAATACAACTGGGACGGAAAGGGTTAATGTTTGAGGAATTGTTTCGCAGATTGCTTGGCGAGGGCCTTAAAAACGACGCAAGTTTAAAAGCTCTAATGGGCGAAAGCAGAGCAAAGCAACAACAGCGGCTTAAGGAGCGTCTTGAAAAGCTCAAACAGATGAAACAGGAAGGGAAAGAAGTAGATGAAAGACAACTGGATAAACTTGAAAAACTTGATGCTGAAGGACTAGAGTCGGTAGACCAATCAACACTTGAGATGATTGCACAAGAAATAATTGCTGAGGAGGCAGAAGGCGCTACTACAAAAAGTTTGTTGCATGATTTACAGGTATGAACGAAGTGTTGAGAAATTGGAGAGTCCGACTTAGCTTATGACTTCGTAGTAAGAAGCTTGATAGTTCTATGTTAACATACTATTTAATATACAATATACAGTTCTCAAACTTAATTAGACCTATTTCATAAAGGAAATTTCTACCGCCGTCTGGTTAGCCTAATTGGTAAGGTGTCAGTCTATCGTGCTGGAGGCTTGAGTTCGATTCCCTGCTGGGCCAGCTTTCAGGATCTTAAAATAATTGAGGAGAAGGTGCTGCCTTTGCTCTAACATCTGCAAATAGTTAGACTTTTGCGTCTTCTCGGATGAGGACGTTAAACCGTAGGCCCTTGGAGACATCTATGTGTTTATGTGTGTGTGTGTCTGTTATGTGAAAGGTCTCCGTCTACCTTAGACTGGTAAAGATGGTGTCCCCAATTAGTAGGCCTTTGGCCAGCTAAATAAGTCTCGACACCTAAATAAAGTCGTTATTATTATTATTATTATTATTATTATCATCATTATTATTTTTATTATTTGGGAGCCTGAGCCTGTTTTTAGCTATTCCCAGCTGATTAGGCCAAAAAGGCCAAAACAGTTGTCTATGGTTGCTAGGATTCAGGCTCACGTCTATCAACGTGGCCTTATTGCACACTTTCGTAGCTTCAAGTTAATTACTAGCACGGTCGTGCAATCTATACTTGACTATTTCATAAATAGTATTCATTTGAACTTCTTTTGTCTGTATTAAACTAGGGCTATAACGTGTTTAATTCTGTAAACTGAAAGAAGTGAGCTACGACCGCTTATGTCGAGGTATCCTTAAAATCAATAGTATGTGTGATTGGTTGTGTATTCAGTTAACAATATTGCTTTATTATATTCTCAGCAAAATATCTCGTTTCTGATTGGATAATTGCGAATGCATAAACAGGTTATAGAGTGCATTTTAGGTTATTGAGTGCAATACGGAAGTTGCTATGGAGACACCCGCAAGTGCCATATTTAAAAACAAAAACAAAATGGCTGACAGTCGTTTTGCTATTTCAAACCAAAGCGATGTCGAGCATCTAAAAGAAAATTCTAAAACTCAAAATACTTTGAAAGAAACACAGACCTGATTGAAAGGTTGGCAGAATTGGGCGATAGAACGGAAAGTCAACCATAAAATTGAAGAGTACGAGCCACGAAAAGATCGATAAAATGTTGCAAGTATGTTTTATGCCGAAATACCATTGTTAAAAATATAATAACAAAAAATTTCTGCTCGTGTAATTTTGAGAACTTCAAAACATCACTCGCGCCCATAAATCACGAAATGTACGAGCAGCTTCATACGATTTCCTATACTTATCTCATGCCTTTAAAAATATAACCAATCAGAAGCCTGGAAAGACGTTGCGTATTCTGCGATATTCAAAGGGTAGTATTCCACCCGGAAAATACAAGTGACATGTAGCATTACTTGACACTAAGCTAAGCTAGCTAAATCCTTACGAGCCAGGTGGCCCATGGAGCCGGTGCTTATCTCCGGTTTCTGTAGAGTTAAGCGGATGAGAGTCTTTGACTCCCCCTGGACGGGAAACTAAACCATCGCAGGTTAGCTCCCAGCAGACGCTAGTACTCATTTACCTACCCCGGAAGGATGGAAAGCTGAGTTAGCCTAGGTGGAAGAGAAAGTCACACAAATCAGTTCAAATCTCGGCAGAGCCAGGATCGAACTGGGGACCTTGTGGTCGGAAAGCAGAGATATTACCAACTGCGCCAACCATGCCCGCCCTCTTGACTCTAAAAGATGTAGTTATTCTTGGTTAGGTACTTGCAATACAGTGTTTAACGATGCATTTTTTTTTTGTAGAATAACTTTGAAGATGAGAAAGAAGCACTTTTGGCTATTTTACGAGGTGCAGATGCAAAACTAAACAAAGAGAAACTAAGACAACTGGAGCTAGTAAAACTAAAGCGTCAACAACGCAAACTGCAAAATGAGGAGAAATTTGACACTGCAGCAATTTTGTTTTTCATGGCAAAAGAGCACGAGACCGCTCGTGATGCAAGGTTCGTTGTCCATATTCAATAATTAGTTAAGAAATAAAACATGTTCTCCGTGCCTTAATCGCCTGGTTAAAACCGAGACGAATGTTTGGGAGAATTCGAGAGCAGATCAGTGAAAGCCCGAGATGCAGTCGAGGGTTTTCATCTGCTCGAGAATTCTCGCAAACTTTGCCAAGGTTTTCACCAGGCTATGAAGGCACGGAGAGCATGTTTTAATTCTCTTATAAAATTATTATTTTCCGTCTTAATAAAGAGAAAGACGATATACAAAGCGCGTATGTATACTTTTAATTTCTTTCATGAAACTGTAACTTCACGTAACTTGGAGAAAGTGCCAACTATATTGCTCAATTTCTTAGCGCTATGAAAACACACTTGTTGACCAATCAAAACGAACGTATTATCCAAATTATTTTATAAACCTCGATGGGCCAAGATTCAATAGACTTGTTATTTTCGTAACTAGTAGGACAAAAGAGAAATAGAAAACGTATTTTTCACTACTAGGGGGCCATAGACATCTAGCAGCATAGTTAAGCAGCTTTTGCTACAGGCAATTATATATGTAATACTAAAAGGAGTTAAACATGATTTTTAATATGGACCGGCTTTAGCAACGAGGACGGCGACGCGGACGGCAAATAACAATAGTAAATACAATAACTGCACGTTGGAATGCATCGAGCTCGGTACCTGCACGTATATAGTTACGTTGTCGTCAATAAGACCATTTTTGGAATTCTCTGGACTACAAGGGCGTTACAACAGATACGTTCTTAGTATTTGTTTAGCTTCATGGAGAAACATTTAATCGCTTTCTACTCACAAAGTTTAAGGCGGAGAAAACAAAACCCTATGAACCGCACAAAAAAGTAGAGTAGGCCGGAAATGTGATTTATCTGAACCGTCTTTAACGTTCCCGTCTTCGTTGTCGTAAGAAAGCCGGCTGCGGACGAGAATGAGAGCGAATGCCATGTGCGATTTTAGTTTTAACTGTCATTCTTGTTGAACCTCAACCTCGATGAACTGTGTGTTCAGCAAAACACCGAACTAGCAATCCGTTGGCGTAAACGGTATTTGACACCGCTGACTCAAAGTACCGCAGTTATTGAATGAGCTTTACCTTAATGAAAACAAAACAACTACACACTGTGCAACATTTTTGTTCGTCTTGTTTTGATTTATTATTATTTTTTTTTATTTTAGTGATGAAATTGATTTGATCTGTAATTGACTTTGAACCATGTTTAGCCCTGGTCGCAGCAGAAAAAGAAACATTAGACATAGCTATTGTTTACGAGCCAATAAAACTTACATAAGAATGTAAGAAACTCGAGTCCCAAATTTACCGTACAGAGCTTGCACTCAGATAACAAAACGTATCATATCTCACTAAGTTCAGTTTATATAAATATTATCCTGCGTTCATTCACCCAGATACGTTCATTCCATGTTTAGTTACAAGCAGGACCGTTTGCGCCAAGAGCAGCTGGCCAGAGAACGTATAGCAGCCATGAAAGCAAAGAGGGAAGCCAGAAAGGTAATGAGTGAGACAGAAGAAAGAAAAGAGTTGGAGGAAGCCCTCATGAAAGAGCAGCAACACGATCGCAAGGTGGACCAGCTAGAAGCTATGGAGCTGCATGAAGGAGGAACAGTTGCATTGCAGGAGGCGATTTTGAATGAAATAGAGAAAAAGCATGTTTCGGAGCAAGAGGTGGGAAATTTATTTTTAGATTAACAGCCTTGCAACTTATCCATACATACTTCCAGGCTAAACTTCGGCTTCCATGAGTATAACAGTTTTTCTACAATTTGTTTGATCATAGCTTGTTTTTCATCAACAATGAACTGCTTTTAATAACCCTTTTGTTTAGAATTTTAAGAAGAAAACGACTTATTTCAATGTGAATTTAAATTTAAATTTTCTTACATACATGTGTCGGCAGAAACCTCTGCCTTCGTTAGTGCTAATGCAAGTGTTTGAAGAACTGCATATTTTAAACTAGCTTAAACAATTATATTAAAATAACAATGAAGTAGAAATAAAGAGAGGCCTGTCCGAATGAAAGCTTGATGTTAAAATATTTAACTTGATTTAAACAAAAAGCAACAAGCACGCGCGTGAAAAACAACTTCAAAATCAAATAGAGCGCGCATCACCTAACAAAATCACACACAAATATAAGATTTAAAAGAAAAGGATATAATGTATATCTGTATCTTCATGTTGTTACACCCATAGTTCCTTTCTAAGCTGCTGGAGGATGTGGAAGAAGACAAAGAGGCTACAGCCGCTGCATGCTATCTCAGTGATTCCCAACGAATGGAGAAATTGGATGAATTTTGTAGGAAAAGGCAGTCTTGGCGCTCAGACTCCATTAGAATTGCTATGCAGGCTGTACCCGAACAGCAACAGACAGAGGCAAGCTTGCTCTTTTTCTGAATCGATAAACTACTCACATTTTTTGTGGTTCTTGCCTATTTCTCGATATGCCTTTAGGATATAGCTGTCTCAGGTAGAAAGACCTTCGGTAGCAATGTTTCAACATGAACAACGTTTGAGGAATAAACCATTTTCGAATTCCAGTTACCGCTGACTACAGCGACAGCGGGTTCAATTTGTACAGTCTTTGCCTCAATATTGAGTTAAATATTCCTAAATGCCAATGTAGTTTTACATTCTTTACAAAAGAGTGTATTGTTGGAGTGTGACTTCTCGCGCTCTCTCATTTGTACTTTTGAATGTTTAAAAACAAAACAAGGCAAAGACTGTTTAAAATGAATCTGTAGTCATTTTAATCAGCAGCAATTAGTTATTCAAAACTGGACTATTCAGTTATCGAGAGATTATTTGAGTATTCAAATTTATCAGAATGAAGAAAATAATAGTTAGTTGATCAAATACTACTACGTATTCTATGCGATTATCAGAGTCAAGTTATGATTGAATCAATACGTTCAGTTTGTGATTTCTGATTGGTCAGTTAATGCCGTCTTACACACGGCAGTTTTCAGCAACTTGTGACGAAATAAATAACGGCAATGAAAAATTGCAAGATGCAACGCAATTCATTTTTGCCTGCAATAAGATCGAAACAACGGGGTTTTTTTTACAGCTAATCTATATTTTACTAAATATTTGTTGCCTGGTAAATATTAAAACTTTGCAATTAGCTTTGGAAGATGCAAAAAGTAGAAGATTGTTTAACTTTTTCTGCAACTTGCTTTGCAATTTTTCGGTACGTTGTCGGTTGCACAGGAAGATGTTACAAGCTCAAATTCGTCAGCAACTTTCAACGCAATGGCATTGCAATGCAAGTTGCTAGAGAAGTTGTTTCGTATAACATTTAATGCTCACATATTTTTAAGATTTCCAGACAAAGAAAGACCAAGCGAGACCAAGAGAGGGGAAAATTTTGTTTAACATTATGATAAATTATTTTCCTTGCAGGAGGAAATAAAGGCCAATATTTCCCGTATAGCAGAGAGTCGCAGTCAGCAAGAAAAGATCCTTAAAGATGCCCTAGTGTACAAGTTGGAAACAATAAAGCAAGAGTTAATCACCAAAGGTGTGGCTGAGGAAAGGTTGAGTGATGAGGTGCCTGTTACACTGTTTGCCGACCTTCAGCAGAAGCAAAGTGCTGAAAATAAGGCGATGACCAAGATTCTTATTGAAAAGGTAAACTAACTTAACCATATTTTTAATACGGTATTTCTAAAGGGCTATGTCACGACGATTTTGTTGTTTTGGGTCAATATTTCGCTAAAATCATCGTTACTTAGTGGTTTTACTTATACACAAAATGTTCCTGATGAACTGTGAGGTGAATATCTAATGAAATGTTTTAAAAAAGCGCGGCCCATAATAAGTTTATTGGGTTTTTTGTTGAGATAGCATCAAAACTTGACAAGTTTAGCCTAAATTTTTCGAGTTTCAATCCATTTCCATCCTTGCCATCCGTAGCAACAAATGATAGGAAACAGATTAAGCATCATAATATAGTCTTAAATAACAAACCTGGACCATTATTTTTGGAATTTAGTTGAGGGCAAAACATATTTGGGATTTAAAAAAAAAGTTGCTAAAATATCGTGTCATTCCCCTTAAAGCTTTTTTACCTGCTTTAGATAAAAACATAGAGGCTGAGAGGATTAAATAGAAAACTCCCCAGCTTACTTAGTCCCCGGCTCTATCTTTCTTTCTCTTGGCTTGGCTTCGCAAACGAAGATCTGTTAGGGGTGTTGTCCACATCTGGCGTAGGCTCGCTGGTGGCTGACGAGGCCAATCATCAACAGACAGACTCGACCACAGCGGCTGGAGGGGAATGTCAAATTCAAGGTTAATGCTGTGACATCACGGTTTTTCCTTCTGTTTCGGTCAGCAGCAAGGGTTGACCATTATTAGTGATTGATGTGGCATGCTGTCAGAGATTTCGTGAGGGAGTCTTTAAAACGTTTCTTTGGTGCTCCTCTGTCACGGTGCCTGGTGGAGAGCTCCCCGTAGAGGACGAGAACACTCTGAATTTCCTGGGCCCAATTCTCTGAAGCGCAAACTTTGTGCGGCCTTCATACTTCTGGAGTGTGTTTCGACTTTGACATAAGGCTCAGATCTACTGAATAATACCAAATGTGAGTCACATGTGAAACAACAACAAGCGGCTCGGCCCAAGCCTACATACAAACATATATCAATATATGTTGTTCAGTAGTATATTAAAGATACGAAGCTAGCATTTCCTTGGGAGCTAACGCTAAGAAACGTTTTCAGCAAGCGAGGCAATGACCATCTCTTCAACCACGTGTTTCGCTTACTTGCCGACGACTATAATATTTTTTTTTGAAAAAAATTATCAAAATGTCTCTCACGCCGTAAATTCGAGAATCTCCGTACGCTAACTTAAAAAGTCGTTTAAAGTTTAAAAAAATGGGTTGTTTTTGAAAGGATAAACTTTTTTAAGAGTTGTTTTAACACTAAAATATTGCAGATAGCTCAAGTGTTAATTTCTAAAGTCACTTTTTAACCCCGTAGCCGTATGGCGTTTGGTTACATAACCCCGAACAGTGGCAGAGTTGTGAAACAGATAGACGCGTGCGTCTTGTCACGGCAACACAAGCAGACTGAACGCAATCATCTTATCTCGCGTCCTCTAGTGCACAAAGCTTGTGATAAAACCCGGGAGATCGCCAACAAGCTCTCCATACAGCAGAGTGTTTGTTTGTTTTAGTGTATCATCAAAGCTGGCAATAACAAGTCGTACGATGATAGTCTTGTATGGATTTCATGTCTGTCTCGTGCTACTCTTTGCGAGCATTGAAATAAGTGCTAAACTACCAGTTCGTTTAGTTGGGGGAAAACATCACTATAGTGGTCGCATCGAGATTTTCTACAAAGGAAAATGGGCTGGAGTTTGCTCTCACAGATTCAGAAAATCTGAAGCTCTAGTGGCGTGTAGAGAAGCTGGGTTTGCTGATGTTGTTCGTGTTTTCAGGTAAGACGTAAGTGTACAAAGAGTCATTGTTGTGAGGCACAATGTCTGTAGTTTTTGATGTCATGCTGGCTAACCGACCATGAGGTCACGATTGACAGTTGTCAGGTACTGTACCCAAATGATGACGATGTTGTCATTATATCCGAAGTGTTTTATATTATACGTAAATCTCTTTTTTAAAAAAAAACATTTACTGACTCGATCTACGTGAAAACTCTGTGTTTAATCTCGCGTTTTGACACTTGGTATAACATCTGGAATGTTCGCTTTTTAAGAAAACAAAACAGAGTAAAATTTTTTTAAATCATTGATATTTTTTAAACAGGAAAAATAATCTAAAATCTTCTATCTCAAAGATTTCTATCTTAAAGATTTCTATCTCAAAGATTCTTATTTCAAAGACTTCTATCTCGAAGATTTCTGTCTGGAAGATTTATCTCGGATGTCCCTTTGGAGCCACCGTACTCGGACGTTTATGTAACTTTTGGAGTCCTATTTTGGAGGCGTTTAATCGAAAGGAACACGTGCTCGATAGAGGGTACCTCTTAATTTATTACCGTTATAAAAAGCAGTCGAATGTTACTCTATTTTATATACTTTTAAATATAAAACAGAAATATTACATGCACGGCATAGTATAATTAATGATACAAGATTTCTAAAAAGGTGTTGAGAAAAATATTTTTAACAACTGTCTTGATTCTTAGTTTCCCAAGATATCTTAATCGATTTCAATTTTATAATATTCATTTTGTCTGTCGGTGAGGCGGGTGGCTCAGGGGTGGAAGGGTGGTGAAGAGAGGTGCATTTATCTCAGTTTTTAAAACTCTTTGGTGAACTCCGAGTTTATTTGAATAAATACGGTAAATTACTCAGAATGGAAGAACACACTAACATGAATTATTTTTTATATTGTTGTTGTGTAAGATTAATTATATTTACAAATAAAATCGCCTGTTTTCGTAAATTCGGACTACTGTCGTCACTTCGAAAAGTTTTAATCTATTTATCTGTCTGCATGACTATCTAACTGTTATTTAATATTTATTGAGGTTACACGTTCAGATGCTGTTCAGCCTTGTGTTGCTCAAGGCAGTTTCTCAGCAAAATTGGTGTAATTTGTGACAAACAAATTATCATCGCTAAGAACACGGCGATAATTTGTTTGTCACACATTACACCAATTTTGTATATACTGGCCGACGCACTGAATAATTTTTTTAAAAACTATTTATTTCGAATTTCTCAGCAACTTGCAATGCGATGCTGACGATAACGAGGAATTGTAAGTTACTGTGAGATGTCAAAGGAGGGCAATTTTTTTCGCAACCTCGTTCGTTGCTTGTGATAAAACGAGATAAATCAGCGGTTTCTCGCACTTGTTTTTGTGGCTATTGCGTCGATAGACGGTAGCCACTTTGTTATCGCTTGGGTAAGTAAGTATGTTACACCACAACACGAAGCCTAGGTAAGTCACCAAACACCACAGGAAGCCCGCAAATTTTTTAAACATGCGGTATAGCAGTTTCGATTAAATGATACATTTATTACATTTGGCCGCTTACATTTTCTTCCAATCTTTTAGTTTTGATGTTTAATGTCTTGATAACATTCAGAAACTAAATGCCAATGTTACACTCTTTTTTTTATAAGAACGTCGAATTTTTCGTTTGAGGTTGAACGTTCTTAAATATTTTCGGGATATCAGCCTCAAATGTTCTTAAACATGTTCTTAAAATATCTTTACTGATTTT
>JANCMA020385738.1:0-11319 GCA_024336925.2 Zoanthus solanderi
AGTAGTAACAAGTAGCAATACAGTAGTAACAAGTAGCAATACAGTAGTAACAAGTAGCAATACAGTAGTAACAAGTAGCAATACAGTAGTAACAAGTAACAATACAGAAGTAACAATACAGTAGTAACAAGTAGCAATACAGCAGTAACAAGTAGCAATACAGCAGTAACAAGTAACAATACAGTAGTAACAAGTAACAATACAGTAGTAACAAGTAGCAATACAGCAGTAACAGGTAATTAGTAACAATACAATAGTATTATTAAACAATTAACAAAACAATAGTAACAAATCTTATATAGTACCTTGATTAAGCATGGTTTAAGCATGTGAAATATCTCTTCCCTTGATATCCAACCATCGTTGTTAAGATCATAGACTCTATAACAAACTAGAGACAAAAACATTTTTTTCCTTTTATGCTGACCTCAATATTAAGAGATGATACACAGTTTGATTACTTTATTTTGCAATGCCTAATCATTAAAAAGCTGAGCTTTTCAGCACCTATAGCCCTTTGTCAGAGAAACTATAAATATTGAGAAAAAGAAGGGCCAGTTTATAAAAGGAGATCGATCTAATAGTTCTATCATGTCAAAATTTAAGTAAAGACAATGGGTAGTACTAATTGAGAAATGAAAAATAAAGTAAGATAAGTTAACATAATACTATTTTTTTATTGAATAGATGAAGTCTACAGTACCACGAATACTTTTATGGAAGCAAATTATATCACAAATATATTAAAGATTTCTTTCTGTGTTTTAATTTGCTTTGTTGTTAATTTCTATGTCACATTCAATTCTTAACAGTGTCTCATTGAAGCAGTATTATACACTTAAAATTACTGTCAGTCACACTCGATGTATAAAACCTGATCATGTTGGTTTTAAAAAGTATATTTTGTGCATTTTTCTTGGAAATTAATTAAAGTTTGACATAAATTTATGCATGCTACTCTTGTAAATTTCGAGAACCTGTTGGTTGGTTGCTTTGGTAAACTAAGGCACTTGCATTGAAAAAAGGGAAAAGAACATTTCTTGTTGGGAAACAAGTTCATCTACTGAGCTATCCTCAATGTCACACCATTTCATGCATGGCATTCTGCTGCCACAAACACTGAACACACTACCCAAGGCCAAGGGGAAGAAAACTGGAAGATATGGAAACAGATATGGCACAATTATTTACGATGAGTTGTTGCTGGCAAGGAGGAATGTCCTGAATTGAAGAGTTCTGTGTGACTCGCTTTTACACTGCATCAGGCCAGATGCACTTTACGTGTTTAATTGTCCCATTCACTTAGTGTGTGATCAAACAAAATTAAACGAAATAATTGAGCACTTTGACCTTTTCAAGGATACTAAATGAAACATATGAGCAATACAAATTCATTAGCAGGATGCAAAATGATGATGAGAGCATCAATGCATCAGATGTTGCAGAACTACCATAAATCTCGGTGTATAAGCCGAGAATTTGACCCCAAATTTTGGTTCTCAAATCTGGGGGTCGGCTTATACAACAGGTACCTACTTTTGAAAATGGAAAATTTTGTTTACAAAAATCGCTCTCACGGCAGCTCAAACACAATGTCTGCGTGTGTACGTGATCTCACCTGTTTACTTCATGGCTCAATGAACACAGACAGTATGGCGTGAGAATCAGGTTTTCTGATTGGTGGATCGGACATTTT
Source organism: Zoanthus solanderi (assembly GCA_024336925.2). NCBI lineage: Eukaryota > Metazoa > Cnidaria > Anthozoa > Zoantharia > Zoanthidae > Zoanthus > Zoanthus solanderi. The sequence continues at coordinate 1,697 of JANCMA020385738.1, forward strand.
TCCCTGCGCTTCTGCATTGCACGTGCTTTGAAGAAAGTTTTTTTTTCTAGACTTTTAAAAGTAACAAATGCACTGAAATTTACATTACTTTGCTTTTGCGTGGAAAGTTTTTGAAATTTCAAGTTCAGTTTTTTATGCAGACATATAAGAAAACATAATTTTTTTGGTCATGAATTTCGTTTTAAAATCTTCGAAAAAGGGGGTCGGCTTATACAAAGGGTATTACTTAAAACCCAGTTTTTTGGGCTTGAAAACAAAGGTTGGCTTATACACCGAGTTGGCTTATACACCTGGATTTACGGTAACTGAATCTAGTCAAAATTGTTAGAGTGTATTTATTGTGGCTTATGAGGTCATACCTTGAAGTCTCAAGACTTTTGGGTGGGCGCAGTTGTAAGATCTCTGCTTTTCTATCACAAAGTTTCCAGTTCAATCCCAGCTCTGCTGAGATTTGACCCTCTTTTCCACCTAAGCTAACTCAGTTTTCCATCCATCCAGGTTAGGGATATGAGTACTATATCGCATCTGCTGGGAGCTAACCTGTGATGGGTTAGTGTCCCATCCAGGGGGAGTCAAAGACTCTCATCCGCTTAACACTACAGTAACCAGAGATAAGCTCCAGCTCCATGGGCCACCTGTCTCATAAAGGATTTAGCTATGGGGTCATACCTTGAAATCCCAAGAATTTTTCACAGATGGCATCTTTGGTGGAACACACCAGAGCACTGCTTTGTCTTACTTCACTTGTTTTTTCTTTAGGTCCAGTTAGTGAATGGCACAACATTTTTAGCAAATAGCACTTTAGAATTAGTTTTACAGTAATCATTGTGCGAGACCAAATTGGCTTGAGGAGATGGAATGCCAAACTTCCCATTTTAGGTTCTTGTTAGGTTTTATTAGGGGATCTTAAATATTTTGTGAAGGGTTTTGCAAAAACTAGGTTTTCCTTGCCATTTAGTGGTACATGTTTTAGGTGTAAAACTATGGTTCAAAACAGGCGCTGCATTTGTGTTTATCTTGATATATGGCTTCCGTCTTGACATTGTAAAGGTATTCTGAAAGTAGGGGCCCCTGCAAAACGGAAGCCCATGTAGACATACTGTACAGTAGATGCCAGCTCTCCTTCAATTTGTGGGTAATGTTTCGCATTTTTTTAGTCTCTTCTCCAACTTTCCAATATTTTTATCAAAAACCTTCCTAAATTTTTTGAAAAAAAGGATTGAAACAAAAAAAAAAAAAGAATTAATGGAACCATAGCAATGGAAATACAAAAATTATAATTCTGTAGAACACAGCCAGAAAACGTGAAACGAAAGACCAGATTTATAAGAAGAAAAAGTGATGGTAAGGTTAGATTTGGTATTTTTAAAACATCTGGTTCTGGTAACTTTTAGATGGCTCATGCAAATTATCTGCATATCTTCGTGCTGTATTCCTCCTTTGTGATATTTATCATGACAAAGATAGGGTAGTAAATTTCTGTACTATCGCCATAAACTTGTTCCTTGATTGTGCTTCTCTTCTTGCTTTTCTACCTGATCTATGTAGTAATTTTTTATTGCTCTGGCAAATACCATTATCTTTGTTATGCTTGTATTACTTTTTCTGCTCTGCAGATATGCCCAACATAATATTTTCAAATACTGTTAATTAACGTGGTTTCTCAAAGGTTGTTTCCTTGCTATTTCCTGTATCATTTCTTTGGAATAGACAAAACTATAATCTTCTTGTCTCTGTTCATGTTTCTTTTTCTTTTCCAAAATTTTTGCATCGTATGGCATTACCCTGGATCTTACACAAGTGCCAAATATTATTTTTTCTCCTAGTTTTCATGTTCACCTGACGATCATAAGGATGTTGTGCAATTTATTAAACGTCCTATAGCTCATTCTAGCCTGAAGTAATTCAAGTTCTGTTAATGATAGATAGTAGATTTTCTTCATCAGGTGCTTTTTTGCGGAAAAGCACTACATTGTAAGAATACAAAATCCATTGAATAATATCTGTTCTCTTATTTACCTCGAATATTCTGTTTTCTATTTGAGCACCAGTGTAGTATCATATGCATAAGCATTACCTCCCTTTCCCATCTGGATATTCTTTGTTGATTTCAGTTGCTGCCACATTTAGTACATAATCGATGTAATAGTTGAACAAGTACAGTGATGCTTTCCTACCTTGCCAACATCCATTTAGCACACCAAATGTGGCTTTACTACCATGTATGGGTGCTGTCATGTCTTTATAAAAGCTATATCCTTTACGAGCCTATTGGCCCATGGAGCAGGTGATTCTTTGACTCCCTTTGGATGGGCCACTAATCCATCGCGGGTAAACTCCCAGCAGATGCTGTTACTCATTTACTTACCCTGGAAGGATGGAAAGCTGAGTTAGCTTAGGTAGAAAAGGAGGTCACACAAATATTTGAATGTTGGCAAAGTTGAGGATCGAACTGGGAAACTTGTGACTAGAAAGTAGAGATCTTACCAACTGCGCCAACCACGCCCGCCTGTTATTTCTTCATAAACTTTATTCAAAATAGCTATATCAGGTGACTTGCTCCTGTGTGAATCACTTGGGATGGAATCTCTGGACAGAACTCGAATTGAAAAGAAGCCCATCTTGAAAAGAAGCTTATTTTTGAGGTTTTACCCATATAGTTAATACCAAAGTTAATAATGAAAATGTGGTCTCTTCTTATCACTATTACTAGATCCCAGCTCTGGCTGCAGAGGGATACAGAGTTATTGTTCTAGATCAGAGAGGATTTGGTCAAACTAGCTGCCCACAAGGTACATACAATAATCAAATAGTTTTTCATTTTATTTTTAAAATAAACTCACTCTTTAAAATTCTCATCATTGCCCTGGCGGAATAGTATAAAGGGCTGATGTTTAAAGTGTTATCCCTTTCTCAGAGCAACTGCTCTTGTATTGCAATACAAAATAGAAATTAACTATAAAAAGGTTATATACATATATACACACACACTTAAGCTTGAGGTGTTTCGATCATAATATTTGGGGCTGATATATTATTTGGGTGGTCAGTGTTCATGATATAAATGAAATTGTTATATAGTGTACTCTCATTGGCTAAATCAAGGTCACGTGGATGAGTTCAAAATGTTTTCCGCCTGGTCAACATCTCGAAAATTGATGACCAACTGATGAACATTGCTGTCGCGCTTCATGTTTGAGAGCGGGAAATTCGGCGGGAAAATTGGTGGTCGCACATACTAAAAGTTTGATTTTGCAATTTCGACATTCAAAAACAAAAATGGTGCCCCCAAAGAAACCTTTTGCTCATTTTACAGAAGATAAAATTGGAGAACTCCTTGTAGAAAAAGACTCCATAAACACTCAAAACGCCACAAGGACTGCTGTACGTTTGTATCTCCACTCTAATTCTTGTAAAAATTTGTTTTGTTTTAATTATTGTATTTTGTTTATGCTATGTAACAAAACACTTAATGACTGCTCCCTCAGGAAACATCTGTTTTGTTTTCCTGGAATCTAAATCGAGACTCTTGGGAAACAAAACAGATGTTTCCCTCGTGAGCAGTCATTAAGTGTATATTGTTTTTATTTCCTTAAAACAACTATACTAAAAGCTAAAAACTAAAAGGTAAATCCCTTTCTGAACCTAGCGGCTCATTGGAACCAGTGCTTATCTCCGGTTTCTGTAGTATTAAGATTACTACTGGTATCTATATTGCTAGCTAAATCCTTTTCCTAGCCTAGTGGCTCATTGGAGTTGGTGCTTATCTCCGGTTTCTGTAGTATTAAGCCAATGAGAGTCTTTGATTCTGCCTGAATGGGGCACATCACTATCAACGCAGGTTAGCTCCCAGAAGATGCTGGTACTCATTTACCGAACTCAAAAGGATGGAAAGCTGAGTTAGTTTTTGCGGAAAAGATGGTCACTTAAAGTTTTAAGTCTCTGCTGTGCTGAGGATCAAACCCGGGTCCATTGTGCTAGAAAGCAATGACCTTATTAATATCGCCAACCGCTCCACCACGCGGTATTGATGTTTTCCGTCATAAGAATTCTCCACACTTGTTCCAAAATATCTTTAACATATGGAATCGCAAAACTCTTATGACGGAAAACATTAGGACCTTGTTTACAACAGTTAGGACACTTGGCGACTTGTTTGAAAAACCAAAAGACCATCCAGAACCAAATGAAATCACAGAAATGGTCTATAAAGTCACTTGTAGATCTTACACTTTTTTGGGGAAAAGTGCAAACCACAAGGTATGACATTGATTTTATCCAAACTATGGCGAGATTTCAATGCAGGGTGTTAAAACAAACGAAAACGCTTAATGATTATTTCTTTGAATCCATTCATTCCAATGCGGTCAATAAAAGGCAGCAGTTCCCAAGGGGATAATATATGCCATTTGTATCACCACTGAAGCGAGAATTGAACAAAGCGTCATCTTGAAAAAAAGATTTTTAATTGATCACTGAGGAAGGCAACAGTTAGCTGTTGCCTTCCTCAGTGATCCGGATAAGCACTGGAGATAAGTTAAAACATATAGGGAACATTTTTGAATATTTTTAGCCATTTTAACCCATTTAGTCGGAAAAAAACAATTTTACTTATAATTGGGACTGACTATAGAATAAATTTATTAACAGTAAATTAGGAAATAAATTCTAGTAAGTATTTGCTGAGGATTTTTATGAATCGAATTCTTTGTCAGCTAGGAAAGCAATTTGCTAGTAACCGGGACTTATTTTAGTTTAGTTCGTTGTAGAAGGATGTTGTTTTTATTTCTCATAATTTTATTATAGTGTGAAATAGCTGTGTTCTTTTTTACTTTCAAACTTACAGTATACTGAACATTTTTTTTAAAGATGTGGAGTCATATGGCTATGAAACACTTGCTGCTGTAAGTAATCAAATTTGTCTTGAAAGATAACGTTGTAACTAACTCCCTGTGGTTATACAATGGGAGTGAACTGAGCAATAGAACTTCAGCTCTGTACCTATAAAATCTTTAAAATTTTTGTGCTTAAAAACTGCTGTGAACTAAAAACATTGACAGTTCTTCATTTGAATGTCTTGGAAATAGTGCTTGAATTTCTTGGAAGTAGTGCTTGAATTTCATGGAAATAATGCTTGAATTTATTGGAATTAGGGCTTGAATTTCATCAAAGCAGTGCTTGAATTCTAGGAAATAGTGCTTGCATTTTTCTCTCACTAACCTGTACGACTCATGTGATAAAGTTAGAAAATAGCTATGGAATATATTAGTTTTAAGTACTTATAACTATATAAGTGTTTTTGTAAGTGGCCTTTTATCGACCTACACGTCTAAAAAGGTGGCCAGGGATACGATTTTGGTCGCCTTCTTTTTTTTAAAAAAAAACCTTTTTCATTTTTTTTGTGCACATTGTGTCATACTAAATTAAGGGGAAACCACTGACTATTTTGCGACAATAAAGATGGATATTTGGAAGATAAATTAACTGTTTATTTATAATTTGGAAAAGAAGATAAGAAAAACACACAAAAGATAAAAAATGAAAATAAGACCAGAGTATCAAGCTGTGGTTGACCTACTCAAAGAGGGTTGACCTACTCAAAGAGGGTTGACCTACTCAAAGAGGGTTGACCTACTCAAAGAGGGTAACGTTTTATCACCAAAGGATAATATACTGCTTCACTAAAAAAGAATAGCATAAACTGCGTTTATCTTTACAATGTAAGAAAAAAATCTTCACTCAAGACATTGCTTAAGCGGCATTGTTTCTTTATATAGAAACTTTATAATTTCAGACGTTTTTGCGTTAAGTGTTCATTGCTGGCAATCTTTTTTTTGCAAAAAAAACAAAAACCATAAACGTTAAAACATTCTAAACTGACTGTCGAAACAGAATTAAACATTATTTATCAAGGAAATACTTCTTGGCTACCCAAGGATAAGGTGAAAACTTCATTACCCTTAAAATGGGAAATATATAATCCCCCGGATAGCTTATTTAGAGAAAACACTGTCGGGATCACAGCTCAGCTCCAAGTATCTTTCACTTTTGAAATAACTGCCATTTTAAACCTATTAATTCAGATACTGACGTACAACTTGTAAGGTTATCCCGACACTGCTCGTTTCCACACAACTTTTACCAAAGAAAAAGTCTTAAGAATCTTCTGAACAGTCACAATTATTGAGACCGACAGAACGGTTCGTCTTGGTTTCTTTACACGCAATCTATACAGCTACACGTGGTGGAGTAGGATCAAACTTATTGCAGAGCGACCTCCTGAAATTCGTATTAAATCCTCGGTAGTCTCTGAGGAGAGAGAAAGGAAATTATAGTTGTAAATACGATTCTGCGCATTATTTGGCATTCGCACTGAGCAGCAGAAAAGATGAAGGACAAAAAGAATTTCGTAAGAACAGGAAATATAATGTAGGATATCGTTCTATGGAGATTTGGTCAAGTGATAGGCTAGAGTTCTTTGATGAAAAGAACTTTCATGGATAACCACTGTGCACAACTATATGACCAGCGGGAAACACCCTGAGTAGATAAGGGGTGCTTGGAACCAACTTTCTAGTTGATCGATGTTATCGTGGTCAAAGGTCTTGCAATTCAGGCATTATGGTTGAAGGCAAAATGATCTGGTTGGCATCGGCACTTGTTACTGACGTCTTCATCTGAGTAATGGCCCAAATTTTTTTTTCATTCTATTGGTTATGCTGTTTGCTGTACATTTTTCTTGACAGTATTGGACATGTGTACAACATAAGAAACTTTTCCTTCAAGAGAATTTTGATAACAATAAAAGTAGTTTAATCGGGCATTTCAAATTCAAAAATTTGCATCATTTACGGCTTGTAAGTTTTCGCATAAAATATTTCCCGTCGGCAAATTTGTTTAAGAGCGTTTCACATATCAACAGCACCCTTTTTTAAAAAAAATACATCTAAGTTATTGACAACAACCACTTCAAATTAACAAATAAATTGTTCAATTGGCACTATCATTGCCAGGGTCGAAGAATAGTGATCATTAGAAGAAAAAAAAAATGGAATTGGGAGTTTCATTGAATGAAGCATTGATACCAATCGATTGTTGATTTTGTTGCGCATCAGAATCTTGTTCACGCCTCACATATTTTTGTTTTGTTTAGAAAAAATTTCTGCTTTACAATTGAGAAGCTACTACTCCTCGTCTGATATCGTTACTTGACAGCTACACATTAGTGAATTAACGCTAAATCTAATACTGTACCACGAGAATAGACTCAAAGAAAAATAAACTAATATATGGTGTAAGGTGAAAGGTGTATCCTGAAGTATTTTCAGACCTGTATACTTAGAAAAGCTATGAGTAGAGTGTGTGGTTGAGGTTTTTTGCGTGTTTGTGACGCACAGTTCCGCCGCGTTGCACATTTCAAGTATTTTTTCTGTTTTCACCTACACCAATCATTTTGAGAGAATATGCAAGATACTTTAAGCTCTGTTAACTCAATCTATTTCCTCGTGTTTAGCATAATTTACATGCATTTAAAATCGCGCTAGACGAACAGTTGAAATTGATCACCTGTATCATGAGCTCAGCCAGGTCCGAAGGGGTGGTCCATGGGCCTGGGTTCCTAGTTTTGTTTATGTCCCTGGTAACACGTCAAAACCCAGGCAGTAAGTAATATTTCTGGTCTGCTGGTCCCAAATTTCCCCTTCTTTAAATCAAAGTGGCCGCTGCATGAGCGAATAGCTTTGTCAGTATTGATAATTTTTGAGACATCTGAACGTCAAAACAAATCAAGTGGCCGAGAAAGAGGTCGCTAAATTGGCAGTTTCTGTTGCCAATTTTTTTTTTTCCACTCGCTGTGGCGACCAAAACAGTCACAGCTATTAGTTTCATACTGTAAATTTAATGTTGTACTTTACATTGTTTTTGCACAATAGAATAAGACAGCTAGCTTTCATTGAATGTTGGTTTTTGAAACTGCATGTTGTTGTAAAGCTGTAAGTTTCACATGAATATCCTTTGCACAGCAAGCACACACAGTTGAAGGTTGGTTCTAACTTCAAAAATATCAAATGTTCTAGTTGAAAGGCTTAGTATTTCTTTTTATGTTGTATGTAGCTTACTTGTGGAAATATCAGGCATTTGGTCTTATCAGAATATTTCAATGCTATTATTATAAATAGTATCTTAATAGTAATAATATAAGTGTTGGAGTTTGAAATGAAGAGCAAGAGGAAGCGAGGACGACCAAAGAAGACGTGGAAGACGCAAGTGGAGAAGGAGAGCAAGAGTGTTCGTTTGGAGAAGGAGGATGCCATGAATCGAGCGAGATGGAGAGTGTGAGTTGGAGAAATTGCTTTAGAGTGGGGTAAATCCGGTCACCCCCCGTTTAAGGGGATAAACCCGGATCAAAATTGGATGCATATATGTATATATAGTTTCTAATAAACCTATTAAAATCTGTTTTTAGGATATAGTGAGCCTCATGGATGCTCTGGTAAGCTAATGAATGAGGTATTGTTGTTATTTATGTATTGTTTCTGTTATTAGCTGTGTGCTGATAAAGGTACATCATTAATTTTGTTTTGGTTGTTGGGTGTAATTTAGAAGTCTTGTTATCATTTATTAAGACTCGACAACTACCTGGTTGTTCTTTTAAATTGATAAATCTACTAACTATGTTTTCCCTAATTCATTAGCACATACCGAGAGCTGTACTTATAGGACGGGATTGGGGTGGCGTGGTTGCTTGGCATGTGAGCTTATGTTATCCTGAACGAGTTAGGTAATCATCTATTTTTCGGTGTATTAATCCAGTTGATTCAATCCAATCCAAATAACTGAGGAGAAGGTGCTGCCTTAGCGCTAACAACTACAAATAGTTATACTTTCGCGTCATCTCGTAAAAGAAGGTTAAACCGTAGGCCCTCATAGACTTTTGTGTTTGTGTGTGTATTTGTCTGTCATGTGAAAGGTCTTTGTCCACCTTAGAGTGGTAAAGATGGTGTCCCCAATTAGTAGGCCTTTGGCTGGCTAAATATATGACTTGACACCTAAATTAAGTCATTATTAATTTTAATGAGTATGAGAGAACTTTTTCTTAAGTGGCAGATATTTTGTTATTCTTTTGTCTGCATTCAAATCAACCTCAGTAGCCACGTTTGGGGCTGGTAAGATATTCTTTCAAAGTCTAAATTCAAGACAAGGGTATCCGACCTTGAATACAGACATTCAAATATTAAAATAGCCGCCTTTATTGAAATAGGTCCATAAAACTGCTGTGCAAGTAAAAAGGAATTGAAAAAAAAAACATTTGTATTTGTGTGTGTGTGTGTGTGTTGGGGGGTGGTTGGTTGAACTGGTGCAACAGTGATTCATCTAACATACAATGGCAGCAAGGCTCCATCATTGCTTTCGTGTTTTTGTGTGTAGCTTAATGGATAAGTCTTCTCTGTTAGAGTTGTTTGATCAGCTCCGAGTTTCAGTCTCTTTGCCCAGGGTTCCCAGCCCATTAGGGAAATCAGGGAAAATTATTTTACTTTTTTCCAGTCTGGGAAAAGTCAGGGAATTTGAAAAAAATGCCTCAAATCAGGGAAAAGTCAGGGAATTTTGATTGGCCCAAAAATCGA